>JADNRX010000640.1:0-28249 GCA_015501595.1 Hymenopellis radicata
CCCTTGTACGCAAGCACGGTTTGCGGTCTACTGGCCAGGGCTCTGGGTTGTAAGTGAGATAGAGTGTGGCACACTTATATATAGTGTATATCTGTGTTTTTAATCACTATAATTCTATGCTGCTTCACGTACTAGGCCGCCAGAACAACACTTTCCAGTGTGCTGCCCGATTGAGATGCTGACTGTTCACATATGACATACACCTGTGAACCATAAAATGTTGTAGCATGGGGGCTCTGTACTCCAAGCGAGCTGAGGAGATAGAATTCAGCTGGGGTATATGTCTTCGGCTTCTGATAAGTACCAAATGCCAAGTGGTTGGTAGTCTCCCTAGTCAGACCAATAATATACCGAAATTTTTTTTTGAGGGAGATGAGAGAAAAATTTGGATATAATGGTCTGATTTTGATCGCGCACAAGAAGGCGTAGGTCGACCTTCGGGTATCTCGGGGCCACATTGGGAAGGTGGGCTTAATGGAGACGCGTCCGCATTTGGCTGGCACTCGGTGCTCTGACCAGAACGAACACGACCACCTAATCGATTCCGTTCCAAATCGTTCGAAACGTCCTGCGTCATTTGCGAAAGCGCGAAAATAGCTCATTTGCATGAAAGAAATTCAATGGGCCATCCCATCACCCTCCGCTAATCCCAACATCACGACAACCATCTGAGCGGGCCAATGCTGCTCGAGCCTCAAGCGAGATCCCACTACAAACTCGTTTAAATCGCCCGGTAAGCGGTGGCGTGCATCTACTGGAGCCTCTACGCGCTATGGAGCCACCAATGAAACTCTCCCTTCTTCGCCGTCCCTACGCAGCTGCCAAGACGCTAACTACGATGACAGGCACTAATTGGCGCGAGCCGCGTTCTTTGGTTGTGCTTGGTGTGTCCCAATTGGGAAGGGCGACCTACGGTTCCGAGTTGACAAGAAAAAACTAAGTGGTTGGCCGGATCTCTTCATCTGAAGGTGATGATTTGTGGTAGTACGGTGTTGCTCTCCTTGTGACACAACTACAGCCACCTCACTGTAAATAACACCAATTCAAACAAGTACTGCAATGGAAATGGGATGTCTTGCCACAGAAGTACGCGAGAAACAGTAGTATTCGTGGCGGGATAGGTGTGTCATGCAAGATGAGTCATTGGGAACTCGGGGTAGAGCCATACCTCCTCACGTTTCCTAGGTATCTCAGAAGCACTGCATATGCTTTAGTGTCCTCTGCAGGTAGATATAACATCTGTATACTGCCGCCACGCTTCGCGCTCCTTAGAGGACAGAGCCCGCGCTGTAGACATGTGGCAGTGAATGGTCCGAGAGTCCTTGCCCAATGCGGAACCTACCCCTAGACCGAAATCAAAAGTCCGAAAATCGAAAATCAACCTCGACCAATCCGCCTACGGTACTCTGTGTTCTAAGCGAGGTAAGAAGACATGCAGATATACTCATTCCACAATCAGATACGGTCATGGCTCTTTGCTGGCAGGCATCCCCAACCTGCTCTCCCCGCAAGGGACTCGGCTCTTCTCGGAAGGATGGAGGTCCATCAGTTTAGTGTGGGCGAATGTATGTAGCTAGTATTCCTGTCAACGAGCGTCGAGGGGTGAGTTCTTGCAGAGTTCATATAATCTAAAGGATATACTTAACACTAACATCGCGGCGCGGTTTGAACTCGGCATATGTACAAGGTTCCATCATTTGCAGTCTATCTCGCAAGTGCCAGGCGAGTCTAGTCAACACAGTTGAGAGAAGACATACACAGGCTCGGAAACCCTGTTACAATGTTACAAATGTGATTCCGCCTGCGCTAAGTAAATAGCTAAGGTAATAAAACCTCGACGGACCGTATATAACGAAAAGTGATGAGTAAATGGCGATGCAGACCGCGGGTGCCTCAAAACCCTGCGAGGAAAACCTCCGCGAGGACAAAACCTTCGTCAGGGAAAGCTACCGGGTTATCGGTTAGAAAGGTAAGTACGAAAATCAGTCGCTTGCACGGAAACGACGCGCGGATATGCCCTTGAATGTGGCAACCCGACGCGTATAGTCGCCCCAGATGCGTTCGGCAAGTCGAACAAAGACCATGTGCCAGGATGAAAAGACATTTTGGACCCTATCCCGTAGAATGCCACTGGAGAAAGCATCACGAGGTAGGAGCGCGTCGAGGCCAAACAACCGGATCATCAAGAAAGAGCGACGCGGCCGTGTGCTTGAACAGAGGGAAGTCGGAGGCTTTAGAGTCCTTATCCCCAGTCTTGACTGCATTGTCCGTCACCCGTTCAATATCCTTGAGCGCGTCTGACCGGAACTTTGAGAAACGAGGGCAATGCACAAAAGTGTGATGCATGTCCTCGATTGCGATACACCCAAACCGACACAGATTTGATGCAAGATAATTTCATGAGTGCATAGTTTCCGCGTTTGGCAGCTGTCACGATCTCGCGTACAGCTGGACTGCTGCCGAATATGCTGAAATTGCGTGAGTATAAGAAATGAAGGAGGAGGACGAGACTTATCGTATAACCAGGTGGCCATTCGATACTTCCGCCCGTATCCGAGTTCGCGAGATGTTTGACGAGTGAACACGGAGAAGAGTAAGTCTTAACGTCCGACTCGATCCAGCCGTGAGCATCCGAGAAGAAAGTGAAGTCATTCATGAAGAAAGTGGGCTCCGGAGCAATAGGAAGCCTAGCAGAGACGGGATGAGAACCAGAAGCATAGTGATCTGCCTCGCTGTTGAGGCGCGACTCCATTGAGTCTCCGTCAGTATGAGCTTTAGTATATTCAAGACAAAGATTTCGGTTTCGTTGGAGGACAGACAGGAGCCAGCGATAGTACGAGCGTGCAGGTAGATTTCATAGACGAGACTGTAGATCCACAATTGTCTGAGAGTCATGAACACGTCGCACCGAGTTCAGGTGATCCGTGAGTAGTCGTTGACGCGTCTCGGCATCCAGGTCAGTAGCTGTCAACGCATTCACAACCGGACCATGTTACATACTCTCTGTACTACCTTGAAGGGGTGCTGGAAATGTAACAATTAGAGAAGTAAAAGAGAATAGTGAACACCTACCAATAGTTCTTGGGTGTGTGCAGACCAATTCGCGTATCCAAAGCGTGTATGCGATGTTGGTGTTCCAAGATTTAAATTACGTGGTGTTATCGAACATGGCGGACTGATGTCATCGCCGGGCAAATAAGGCACATACATATTCCTATATAAATGTGCGCCACATGTAATCTCACGCAGAGCCCCGGTCTATGGACTGCGAACGCCGAATAGTGGGTGCGCGAAAGTGGTCGAGAAAAGGTCACGCGACGGAACCCTAGACCGAAATCCAAAATCGGAAATCCAAAATCAACCTCGACCAATCCGCCTACGGTACACTGTGGTCGAGGCGAGAGCTGCCCTTGCGAGAGAAATAAAGTGTGACCGATCACGTTTTCATCACACTCGCGTGTTCTCTTTTTTTCTTTCCGAGTCCCTCCATTAGCGCTTTAGCCTCAAGCTTGAAGTTGCAGTCCTTGCTCAAACCGTGAATCACAAATGGCAAGCAATTTCTCTACAGTATGGCGTACAAACAGTTAAACAATAGATGACAAGGTTCATCAAGAACAGCAGCCTCAATCAAGCACGAGAAACGTATACTTACTACTAGATCTGTCCATGGAACTCTTTTTGTCTATATGAAACGGCCGGGCGTGCTAACACGTCTATACCGAATCCAGCGACGATAGGGAGAAATGGTGCTCCCCTCATAACGCTCTAAAACGATCTGGGTATGCCTTTGTGCGACGGACTCTCAAGTACCTCGTGCGCGACGTCGTGGGCGCGACATGACGCCATAGGCAACCGTCAAGCCGTCGAGCAAGCGAAGGAGTGCCTTGCTTTGCTTCCTGAAATCTATCGGGGAGGACTCTGGGTTCTGCCTGCCAATGGATCCCGGCAACGCGATCTGCTGCCGAGTCAGAATGTCGTATACGCTTCGCCTCGCGCACCCGTCGTCGTCGAAGGGGAATGGGAAGGTCCTGACGGACTCGAAGAAGCCTTCTAGGCTGTTTCTCCAGCTCTCTGGGGTGATGCGAGTCCTCCAATCCATGACTTCACAGGCCGCCACTTCGAAAATGATCAGGGACTTGCGGTTTGGGAAACCTAAAGCCTGAGCCCTAAAAGACAGGATGTTAGTATCTATTTACGTGCACAACGAGGACATCCACTGACCAATTATCACAAATCGTTAGGTTGATCTCGTCGCGCGAATATTTAAACCCAAGAAGAAACGCGATCCTACCACGCGGCGAATGATGGCGACGGCGTTTTCTTGTCTCTCAGAATCACGACTCACAAATTCCTGTCCCTCGAGGTGCACGTCCTTGAAGATCCTCTGGAGGTAAACCATGGCGTGCACCAAAGCGATTGGGTCATTGCTCAGGATTTCGATAATCTTTTCCACAACGATGAGCGCTTGGCGTAGACGCATGAATTTACGAAAGACCTTGGACCCAATGTCAGTTAAAGTCCCAAAACGCATCTCCCGATGAGCTCACCAGAAGATATCAGCAGGGTTCCTGACGGCCGTCACCAGAAATTCCAAAACAACCCACTTCGCGAGTGCAGCCGCGACGCTGGGCGATTGCGACGATGCTGAAGTCACGCTCGCCGCCGCCTTTCGAATTGTATTGCGCGCAAGAACCACGCCGCCCTTCTTCTTCTCTTCGTTCAGCACCTTCTTCAAATATGCAGGATTCGCATCACTCGCTCGCATGAGCTGCTGCATCAGCGGCATGTCGGGCTCCATCCTCTGAATATCCACCAACGTCGGCGGCGCAGGGAACATCGACATATCATCGCTCGGCTTGGGGGGTGTACGCGTAGCTTCCGCTGGCACAGGTTCTGGCTTCGCGTTCCTCCATGTTCCTTTAACAACGGTTTTGGGGTTTCCCCCGAGGAAAGTACGCGAAGTGGTAATGCCACTGAGGCCCTTGTGCGCGTTGACGGCGCGTGCTAGCATGTCCTGGTCGACGTCACTCGCCCTCATCATTTGCTCGAGCGGGGTGAGATCAGGCTCCATGCGCTGGATGTCGGCCAGCGTGGGCGGCTGAGGGAAGCCGCTGAGATCGGGCGACCTGGCAACTGTGCTGGGAGCTCTGAATACTGGCGATGGTACCCTGTTCTCGATATAGGCGAAAATGGGTCTCGCGATGAAGCGGCCACTTGGCTGTGGCTTCGCGTCGAAGCCGCGGCTGACGCTCTGACTGGCTATCTTGTGTTCTATTCCTTGTTTGTACCCCGCTGGGGCGACTGGAACCATCTCGTCATCGTCCTCCTCGACAAGTGGCCATGGGTGTTTAGAGAAAGGCTCTGAGGGCGTTCTGGGTAGGGCCGACTCTCCAGATGAGGAGATATTTCCTCTGAAGCCTCCCTCTGGTTTGGGAAGCCTCGGAGCACGGCCGGATCGCTTGTAAGCTGTACGGTATGGGTGAGGCATTGCGGTCGGTATTGCGAAGAGGTGTGGTGACTGCTGGTCGTGGTATGTGCTAGAATGTGGTATTGGGATTGTTGTAACGTGACTCCGACTCTTTATAGCTAGGACCCTTAGCGACAGTGTGGCCGGTGGCACCAAAAGACAAAGGGCTTGCAGCACGCAATTCTGAAAAACACGCGTAAACAAGACAATTTCTGCTCATTGTCTGGAAATACGCTGCATTGACGCGTCGATAGGCTTTCTCCTTCGGCTTCTTGGATTTTTTGTACGTTCTTTGGACCATGTGTGGCGCAACGAAATACCTCTACCAGATTTGGTAATTCATTTTCTGTTTTGGGAAACGAACACCCCTAATGGGGAACGGCAACTTTGTAGCGCGACAAGAATGGTCGAAGCTGGGCACAAGTTTCTGTAAATTGCTATTGTCCATCGCGAACGGGTATCAAAGGCCTTTGATTTCCAGAAATGGAGCGCAATTGACCAGATCAGATCGGGTCATGTAGCGCGTCTACTTTTAGTTTGGGAGGTGCATTGTCCGGGCGACTATATAAGAAACATCACATCTTGGGAGAATTCCCCCACAACCACTCGAACCGTGCCATTAACCTACACAGTCTAGAACTTTCCCAGTCTTCACACACATTCAACTACCATGTGCACCACCGTTCGCACCATCACTACTTGCGCCGTCACCGAAAACTCTTATTCTTTCCCTCGCGCGTACGAGCGGCAATGCTCGGATCGCAAGGCTAACCCTCGTGCTCCGTGTCCCAATAAACGCGAAGTGCGCGAAGAAAAAACCACCAAGTGCACAACCCTTTCCCATGTGCATCTTTGTCCTGAAATCACACCCAGGCAGTGAGTAACTGTCCATCTTGTAGCGGTTCCCATGCCTGACACTTTACGCGTAGATTCTGGTAATCATCTTCGCCTTGGCAACACGAATGGCCTCTATTGTTCCCACCCATTGCATCCCACGAACGTTTCCTAGACTCTCGATGACTGTGATTATTATGAATACATAACTCCTTGCTTCTTGGACAACGACTCTGTGATTTGATAGCGCAATGAATGAGGGCTATAGGACTTTTTACCATCCCCTGTAATCGAATCTCTCGCCTTCATCTCGAAATGTTGCTCGCAGTACATTGTACGTAACCCGCGGTGGTTCTACCGGCCGCCAGCTCCGGCGCTGGGCCAAAGAGTAGTCTGCGAAGACGATCATCGCTCGTTAGCGATTTACGCTGACTGCTAAACAACTCACAAGTGAACTCCAAGTCGATCACCTCAGAATACCGCTTCAAGTGGTCGAACGCCACCATACGCGAAAAATCGGGGATGCCCACGTGAAGGAGCGAGCGTGTATCACCAATTTTGAATGGGATAGTGAGCTTCTGAAGCTTCAAGATGCCTTGACAGCTCCGATTTTGCACAATAGCCCATGCTACTCGGACAATGTCGCGTAGCGTCTGGGGTAAACGCGGCCAATCAGAAGTCGCCGAATGGGTCTTGAGAGTGAGCTCTTCAAGAACTGGGATTAGGGGATACATAATGGCGGCTCCGAACGATTCGGAAAATACTTTGCGTCTGCTTGTCACGAAGATTCGGAGGATTTTCAATGCTGGTGTTGACATGAAAATGGAACGCAGGATGCCAGCGTCGTCCTTCCAATCGTCGAATGTGAGGCTAGTGAGCCGGCATTCGGAACGGTGGATGAAGGGACAAATATGAGATTCAGCAGAGGAAGATGTCATCCAGAGATGGGTGAGGGAGGGAAGTGTTAGTGCATCTAGGACAGAATGCTGCCCGACACTAAGCGAACGGATTGTCCGATGGTTTATGCACGACTTTGCGGCGGGATAAGTGCCAGGGGCCAAATAGCGTAACGGGGTTGATCGCAAGGTAAGCGAATCGAGCTGTGAAGCATTGAGCACCGAGGCCATAACATAGTCTACGCGATAAGTCTCTCCGTCTCCATCCCGTTCCAGCATACGGAATGTAAGGGTGCTGAGCTGGTCCCAAGGCAGCGCGAAAAGAGCGGGGCCAGACACCCCGGCCGATGCCACACGCAGAGCCGGGGCATCTTTGAATGCAAGAGACATCGGTAGCCATGGATTCGAAGTTCCACCTATGGATGGCGCCCTGATGTGATGAGTGAACATCACACACAATGACTCCAACACGGGGAAAGAGAATCGCTTTTCTATGAGCAGAGGTGCCGCAAAGGAAGGCAACGTGAGTTCCGCCGTTAGCCATGAAGTCGAACAGTCAAGGAGAGCTTGTATGATATCGATGATAATGGACTTGGTCGCTCGCCCGTCGTCGCACTCTGACGACTCAGTTATGCACACGAACCGCACGTGAAATGAGGATCTTTTCAAGCGACTGAGGACCAATATCAGGGCGACGGTAAGTGGAGGTGGATCCGTAGAGTAACCGTGTGGAACATGAGAGGGAAAGTGTTGTGGGCACCATGAAGGCTACAGATCTCCAGCGTTGACACACCCGTGAAAGGCTCCAATGCGCAGGAGCAGATGTTAGCGGAAAAGAATTGATATCGTATGTTGTGCCATCATCGCGGAGTAGTAAGTAGTGGAAGATCTCAAGGAGAATCTCGGTTGGAAGGTTGTCTACTATGGACGCCATGTCACGTAGATCGCTAGGATGAGGCGCACATTAGGCTCTGTCGAGCGCGGACGACTTATGTAACGAAGATACTGTCCCATAACGGCAGAGGCTTTATGGCCACGTGCCCACCTAGGTTTCCCACAACTATGCCGGAAGAAGAAGAAAGAAACGGATTTCCTCAAATTTCCTCAAGATTTCCTTCATACGCAAGTCAGGGAACGAGGAGCCGGTCGTAGGAAGGAAAGGTGAGATCGGTCTAAATCTGTCCGTTGGAAATGCGTGAAGTTGACTGAAATAGTAGTAAAGTGCTAGAGCCTAACAGAACGTTCATGAATTGGTGGCGACGGTATGTAACATGATGAGAACACAAGTCCGATTATACAAGACTGAAAAGTGTGATGGCTTTAGTCTAAACTTTAGAAGCAACAACATGGTATGGGGATAATGTAACAGCATCCACCATTCTACACTCAAGGTCAGATACCAAGAATTTGGTCCATTTGTTGACCACTTACCGGGCATGGGATGCAGCCGCCGCGAAGGCGCATGGCCTCCTCCTCTTTCTTAGCAGGCGCCTCGGATACAGCCATTGTAGGTGTCGGTGCAGGCTGAGCCGCCGGAGTGGTTCTAGCGGGGGCGATAGGTGGTATGAGGGCGTTGTGCTGTTCGTGGAAGGCATTGGGGTTTGAGGGCTTTGACTCTTGAGCGGCCTCGCCTCGAGATCTGCCTTTAATACATCCGCACCGATGACATCACCGCAGTCATGCGTCATAAATGCATAGCCCTAACTACCTCCGCGACACACGTCCTTATCGTCTCCCCATCATGGCACCCAGTGAATACTCCCTTAGACTGCAGAAAGGTCGGTAAATAATGCTGAATATATGCACGCCACTGACTCCCGTTTAGGAATCACCGGAGGCTTTGCGCCGCCCACGCCCAATGCCATCATCACCGTTACGCGTCCTCTCAACCAGAACACTCTTAATATCACATCCGCCGTGCGCGAGATCGGAACTAAAGGTCTCGCCGCTGCTGTGCCCAAGAGCATTCCCCATCCCGAGGAGCTCGCCGATGAACTCCACTCCATCCTGAAGGAACTTCCGACTGAACAGCCTCCCGGCAGTCAAGACATTTACGGGTTGGATATTAGCATCGCTTGGGAAGCGATGATCTTATGTGGTGCAATGGCGGGCCGCAAGGCTGCGGCGGAGGCGAAAGCTCCGTCCAGGCCACTGATGAGCACAAGGCAAAGTTCAAGAGAGCTGTCGAGATTGTTGAACAGTTTGGTGGAATGATCGCTGCATCCTAGAAATCGGACTTGATCTGTAAGTAGAATTTGTTTGTATTGGCCCATGTACTCTACGTGTTTGTAAGGTTTGTACATAGTCTGCTGGCGTTGTGCCGAAATGCGCGAGACCACTTTGGAAATCGGCACACAAGTCCCTTCAGTGTGGATTGCTTCTCTACTGGACCTACACGTCCAGAGTCGATTAGTGAGATACAAACATTTCGGAATCCGCACTAAGTATAGTGATTAACGAATGATTAGACCGAATGATTAGACCTGGAAATGTTCTACAAGTTTGGGTTGGACTTTCTCAGACTTTCTCCCGTTCACTTTGCGCCACTCAGATTGTCTCGGCAATTTCCGGAGAGACTTGACGATCCACTAGATCCACTACGATCAAAACTGCAAGAGAAAAAAAGGCATTTGATTCTTTCTTGCGAGTTACCACTATGATCTCCACCCACTGTCTGCTCCCAGGGATATTGGGATGGAGTCTCATACACAAACAATTGACGATGTTCCCAACGAGCTGGTGTACCTCATCCTGGGCAACCTAGATCTGGAGGACCTCATTCCCCTCGGCTGCGTCTCGAGAAGATTCAATATTTTTGGCCTTTACCTTCTACTTCTCCTTGGTACATGGACTCCCTCATTCCATAAATCGTGGTCGCGCCCCCTTCTCATCCCATTACGCTTTCGATCATACGCCGTCCCCAGTGGACAATTGGCTGCCAGTGGCGGAAGGAACCCAGCGGCATCCGTTTTGCACATTGTCCGCCCTCCGCCTTGCCATCCTAGTCAGACAGCCGGTATCGTGCGTATCTGCGTGGTTTACAACCGCCAGGTTTGTCGAAGAGGCGGACCAGCTACAGAAGTATCTGCGCACTGCCCCGGAGCTCATCAGTCTGGATTTGACTCTACCGACGGTTGATATGCATTCTTTCGTCGCCGAAGAGGCCAGGGAGGAGCAGTACAGAGCTGTATGTCGTGTCCTGGAAGCGCTGCAGATCATCATACCAAGAGCGAGTGGCTTCACCTGGACTGTCGGTGGAGATATCAACATACCTGTTGATGCTGTCCCATTCACGGGTGCGCCCCTCACAAACCTGCATTCTGTTTCACTGCGGGAGTGTTCGGTGCTCTTCAGCCCGCCATTGAAGGATTGGACGATTGCGTCGTTGCATCAATCGCGCGTGCATTCATTGGAGATCGACGGCAGTATCCTGGCCCCGTATTACCAGGCCATCCGACTCCGACACCTTCGCAACCTGACGATTTACGCTTACGATACATTGGCGGCTCTCTTTTCATTAAAGTTCCTATCACGACATCCAAGCTTACGGAAGGTGTCATTCCTGAGCAACATCTCTCCTACAGAGTCCTGCGCGGATGGTTCCAATTATCAGTTGGAGGATAATGCGTTACCGCATGTTACTGAATTATCCGCGCCGATGGAGTATCTTATCCTATGGCTCTCCAACGCGTCGGTCTTATCCAGCGTATCTGCAGTCGACGCCGATAGCTGCCTTGCATTGACACCTGCGTTCGCATATAGTAATACTCTTGCCCGTGGGCAGCTCTCGGCGGGGTACGAGCTCACCCGCGAACTGCTGACATTGATGTCTCAACGACCCACCATCTCGACTTTTCTCTTCCCACTCTGCGAGCTCCGCGGTGGGGACATCTTTCCGGCGCAAGATATATCGCACATTCGCGTGTTGCACTGCATACCAGAATTCCAGTTTGAGATGACTGATGAAGCGGCGCAGGAGATCATCGCGACGTTGATTGGGTTTACGGGAGCGAAAAAACTTGTTGTGAACCAGAATCGGAGTAGGCATGGTGGTTGGAATGCACATCTGGTCCCGAAACTTCGTGAAATATGTCCAGGCATATCCCTCCAGTTGGACTTGTAGTTATTCATGAAAGGTAGCGTAACAAGAAGCACCAGTGTACATATGTAGTATCATAGTACTTAATCAGACAATTTTCTATGATCTGTCATCGACGAAAAGTGGTCGGAGAGACCGGTATCAGTGATACCGGCTGGTTTGGGGGAAACGAAGCAGACGAGCGGACCATACGAACCGAATCAGATTCCACTCGGCACTTCGGCATTCACAGCCACGTGGGAATAGTATTCCTTTGCCACCATGAGCGAAATCTTACCACCACAGCTAGACTCCTCACTTCTGAGTCTCTCCTCTCTAGGGCTTTCGGCCTCGGCGCCTCTGCAATCCGTCAGCGTTTACAACTGCGTCTTACACGCAGAGCAAACCGCGATCTATATTTTCAATCAGTCTGGAGGCACAGACAAGGTGGCCAAAGGTCATATCATTGCTTCAAGGGTCATTGGATGTCTCCTTTACGTTTTGCATGAGCGGCCCACAGTTATAACCGCAGCGGCTACCAGCACCATCCGTACTGAGATCTTGAACGACACGACTGAGGATAGGAACTTGCTGATCTACGAGGTTGGGGCGATGTATCGCGACCATCTACTTCGAGCATGTGCGTTCTTCCTACTCATACGTGCTATCGCTCATTTATCATCAGTCCGAACAACGATGACCGCACCACCGCCCACGCCTCCCTCTCGACCAACTTTCGATAAGATGGTGGACAAATGGGGCGAGGATCTAGTCTCTGCTAACCTCAACTACGACACCTCACGCAAGAAGGTGTGCTTGCCGTCTGACAAAGCTTCCAGGTCTTAACATTGAATCCATTGCAGGCACTGGCACGCGATGGATACCGCTGCAAGCTCACGCAGTCATGGAAGGATAGCTCGTGCAAGGAGATTCGAGAACTCGCTCAAATGGCCAGAGAGTTTGACACCGGGCGAGGGAATGTCCAAGTCTGCCACATCGTGAACGAGAGCTTGGCACAGCATATTGACGGGGATACAGCCAGCGGGAAATTGAAGGTACATTCCTTTGCTCAAACCAGGCAGCGAGATTCCGCCGCCTCATTCTTGCGCATCCTTGATGGCTTTGGAATGAGGGAAATTGCAACGAAGCTGGCAGAGGCTAATGGCGTCCATTCGCTCGCCAACCTTCTCTGCCTTCTGACAAGTGTTCATGCCAACTTTGATGACCTTGCCGTCTGGTTTGAGCCACCAACAAGGTGCGCGTCGTGGTTTCTTTTTTCTACTTCACTTTTCTTATCTCATATCTTCAGGAACATGAATATACAGTCCACACAGCTTATTCCATCGCAACAACATACGGCCATTGGCAAGACACTGTGACTTTCTCTGTCTTCCCGCACCGTTATAAGGCATTCAAGAACGCAGAGCTACCCCTGCCAGACCCAAAACTCCTAACACTCCATGGAATCTGCGCGCGCGTTGCGCACATGTCCGGTGCTGTGGAATACTTCGACGAGATTGACCGAGATATGGAGTCACTAATGGTTTTGGCATCTGATGGATCGACATCTACAGCATTCTTCGAGTCTGTCCTCGCACCGTACACTAGTACGCTGTCTGTCCCTTAGACTTGGCCTGGAAGATGCTCTGAGACCCTCGTTCCTCGGGCCTTGAGCGTCTGCGCATCATCTATCGATGCGCATGTGTAAAGACACTGATTCAACCCTTCGCTTCTCTGAAAATGCGAGAGATAATGGTCTGAGAGTGTGAAAGGCTCATAGTAGCGTGACCGAAGCTGATGATTGTCGTCGTCTGAGAAGGGATGTGTGTAGACCATGATTGAGGTGTTGGATTTTATATAAGAAATACGACGCGAACAATAGACGATTGAGTTTTTGGTTGACGCAGCCGAGCGTGATGGTTTCCTCTGGCTAAGACACTCGATTATCAGGAAATAATCTCGTTGGGTAGATCCTCCGTGTTTTTCCATCATGACGCGACGCGTAAACCACACGAGTAACCCATGTAGTGTTGATGGTGGTTCGCGTTAGACACGCGTGACGTCACTCGGCTTGTCTTGCGGAGATCGACTGCGAAAAGAAGAAAAAAAAGAAAATTTGATTTTCGGTATATCTCTTTCATGCAAGTTCCCATCATGATCTCCACCTCACTGTCTGCTCCCAGTGATATTCGGATGGAGTCTCATACGCAATCGATTGACGATCTTCCCAACGAGCTGGTGTACCTCATCCTGGGCAACCTAGATCTGGAAGACCTCATTCCCCTCGGCTGCGTCTCCAGAAGGTTTAATATTTTGGCCTTCACCTTCTACTTCTCCTTGGTGCATGGACTCCATCACTTCATAACTAATGGTCGCTCCCCCTTCTCATCCCATTACATGTTCGATCATACGCCGTACCCAGCGGGCACTTTGCTTGCGGGACGAACCCAGCGGCATCCGTTTTGCACATTATCCGCCCTCCGCCTCGCCATCCTAGTCAGACAGCCGGTGGCGTCCGTATCTGCGTCGTTTACAACCGCCAGGTTTGTCGAAGAGGCGGACCAGCTACAGAAGTACCTGCGCACTGGCCCGGAGCTCATCGGTATGCGTTTGACTCTATCGACGCTTGGTATGCAGTATTTCGCAGCCCCTTTGTTGGATGGGGCCAAGGAGGAGCACTATAGAGCTGTATGTCGTGTCCTGGAAGGGCTGCAGACCATCATACCAAGAGCGAGTGGCTTCACCTGGACTGTCGGTGGAGATATCGCCATACCGGTTGATGCTGCCCCTTTCACGGCTGCGCCCCTCACAAACCTGCATTCTGTTTCACTGCGGGAGTGTTCGGTGCTCTTCAGCCCGCCATTGAAGGATTGGACGATTGCGTCGTTGCATCAATCGCGTGTGCATTCATTGGAGATCGACGGCAGTATCCTGGCCCCGTATCACCAGTCTATACAGCTCGCACACCTTGTCAACCTGAAGATCCTCGCTTACGGTACGATGGCGGCTCGCTTTTCGTTGGGCACGTTCCTATCGCGACATCCAAGCCTGGAGAAGGTGTCATTCCGGAGCGACCTCTCTCCTGCAGAGTCCGGCGCGGCTGGTTCCAATTATCAGTTGGAGGATAATGCGTTACCAAATGTTACCGAATTATCCGCACCGATAGAGTATCTTATCCTGTGGCTCTCCAACGCATCAGCCTTGTCCAGCATGTCTGCAGTCAACGCCAATAGCTGCCTTGCATTGACGCCTGCTTTCGCAAATGCTTTTTCGCCTGAGCAGCTCTCGGCGGCGTACGGGCTCACCCGCGAACTGCTGACATTGATGTCTCAACGACCCACCATCTCGACTTTTCTCTTCCCACTCTGCGAGCTCCGCGGTGGGGATATCTTTCCGCCGCTGGATATATCGCACGTTCGCGTGTTGCACTGCACGCCAGTATACCAGTTTGAGATGACTGATGAAGCGGCCGAGGAGATCATCGCGACGTTGGTTGGGTTCACGGGAGCGGAGACACTTGTTGTGAACCAGAATCGGAGTAGGCATGGTGGTTGGAATGCGAATCTGGTCCCGAAACTTCGTGAACTGTGTCCTGGCATATGCCTTCAGTTGCACTGAAGGGAAGATCGAGGTAGTTGAAAGGTCAATGTACCGAAAAGCAGTGTACATATGTAACATGAATCGTGCACCCACATGTGTCCATAATCTGTCATCGATATCACAAGTTCGTTCGTGTTCGGCGATCGGGCTCACCTCTCGTCCAGACGATCATCACAGCATCACCTCAACAGGCCTTGCCGCGCGCACTGCCTCTGAAACTAGTCATGGCCATCATTGACTGAAACCTCATACCACAACACCCCTACAAGCGCGTCTAAAATGGTAGATGTGGACGCGGAATACGGCTCTGGCGGTATACCAGACCGCATTAGCGAGGTCATCGAGAACCAGCTCTATCTCGGCAAGTACGTGCACAAAAATTCCTATCACCTATCTTTATTTATTTGGCTCATTGTGTGGTAATGATAGCATGTGGGAGGCGCAATCGACTTTGCTGCGCCAGAAACACGGAATAACGCACGTACTCAGTGTGTGCCCGGACATTGAGGACATGAACGAGGCACTCCTTCAACTCCAACCTGAACTCTCATCTTCCCCGCGGCACCTCGTCATCAGCGTCAAAGACAGCG
Source organism: Hymenopellis radicata (assembly GCA_015501595.1). NCBI lineage: Eukaryota > Fungi > Basidiomycota > Agaricomycetes > Agaricales > Physalacriaceae > Hymenopellis > Hymenopellis radicata. The sequence continues at coordinate 15,466 of JADNRX010000640.1, forward strand.
AAACCGCCGATCTCATGTCCCACTTTCCCGCCACGTTCGAGTTTATCGATTCCGCGCTCAACACGGGCGGGCGCGTCTTTGTGCACTGTGCGCTGGGCCTGTCGCGGAGTCCGACCGTCATTGCAGCATATCGTATGTCTACATCCTATGGGTACGATGTCTCGAATATTAATAATGTTTCGCAGTGATACGAAAACGTGGACTGTCAGTGGGGGACGCGCTCGCGCTCATCCGGCAATGTCGGTGCCCATTATCATATTTATATGGCACCTCCGGCTTACTTATGCTTGTATTAGCGCGCGAATACATCATGCCCAATGCTGGGTTTGTGCATCAGTTGCACGAGTACTCGATCAAGCAGTTGCGCGAGGAGTACTCGATGCAGCGTCGTACTTCCACGACACCTTGGTCGGCATTGCAGCGCCGCGCGAAGAGATATCTCTCTTTGCGTTAACGATTGCTGACTGGACGTGCAGAATATGCTGGCCATGCATGCACAAAATACCTGTGGAAAAGTCATATCATGTCTCAATATGTACACCGTTCTTGAAGAACCTGGCCTGGGAAGTCCTATTAGGCTGGAATACCTCTACTAGTTTATGACTCACTTGGAGCATTCTATCATGATACCAAGCTTGTATTCTACACGATGCGATATCTCGTCTATCAATTCCAGTACAATTTGTTCAGTAGTATGCTCTCAATGGTCGTAAATTTTCGGTTGGAGCCTCCTCAAAATATATTTTCCCATCACACACAATGTGACACATACTTATTTTGGGGAAAATAATTATTACAAGTTGCCCGTTGAAACCTGCGAACCTTGAACTTTCGGTTGGTGAGTTGGTAAGGGCTAGATATCTATATGGGGGTAATGCTGGGGAAAAATCCAAGTTGACTACTTTTACCGTATTTTACTACTACTACGACGTATTCTCACTTCTAGTACTACTTTTTCTACTACTTTTGAGCCAAAATGAAAAGTGAGAGATTTTCACTTCCAAGTCTTACTTTTCAGGATGAGTCTCACTTCTGCAACTAATCTCAGTTTTACTTTTCTCGTCTCACTTTCATAAGTCGCTGTCACACTACTTGTTTAGGCAGCTTAGGTACTTCGGACTTAAGTACTTAGACACTTATGTAGATAAATTTATTCCTCAGTGCCATTAACGTACGCCACAACACGTAAGACAGCCTCACAATATACATCAATCCCCCAATTACCATCGTCAGCCTCAAAATCAAAACCCTCCCGAGCCAACAGTGCACGAACCTCTTCAATATCCTCATCCCGGTTGAGGGAAACATTGGTAGCTGATGGATCAACAGGAATCTCGATGCCGGCATCATCTGCTCCCTCAACACCGTAATAACCGTTCACGCAAGACACATCATCGCCGACATCTCCTGTCCAATAGCCTTGGACCATAAGCTCCTCCCGACTCAGCTCATACATGGCAATAGGGCTTTGATAGTGCGCTGTTCGAATTTGATGGTGGTTCCACGCGTCCTTAGCCTCATGGAGAGACTTTTGAATGCGCGGCTGAAAGACGAGGAAGAGACAAATACAGTGAATGGGGTTATCCTTGCACCAGAGTTCGTTTCGCTCAAGATAGAGGAAAATTTGTCGAAAAGCCTCTAAACAGTCCTTTTGAATGTCGACCCATATGCGCTCTATGCGAACATTATGCGTAGATCTGTTTGGTATTGGGTTAGAGGCTGCAGAACATTTAGAACAGGCTATGTACTTGCCACGAAGATATGCACGATGGGCCTCGCCCCATTTGAAATTCATCGCCTTCTCTATGCCGTTGTTCTCTGGCCCGTAATCTCCGCGCACACGACTGGGCCACCCCAGCATCTCGACGCCAGCCAGAAAACACTGTGTTACCGTGTTGGAGCGTTTATTGGAGCGGCATTCCATATAGACGATCATGCGGGAGTGACCGTCGACGCAGCCATGAACCCAAAACCCCCAGAATTTCAACTTTTCGTGGCCGTCCTGATGCCAAAGTGCGTTGGCACCGCGAACCTTGTATACACGTCATTTGGTGACCTTGCGCCATCTATAACTTATAAGACAGTGGACTTCCCACAGTACTGTATACTTTAATTCAATTCGTCAGGCCATGTGACGTGTGACTGGCCTGACGAAAATATGAATTCGTCAGATTACTATATGCGGTAATAGCCGCTGCCGCGGAGCGGCAGCGGGAGGACGGCGGGGGCCCGCCGGGCCAGTTTTCGCGAAATTTTGAGTGACAACTGTGACATTTCGTCAAATCCAGGTCGCCTGTGACCTGTGACTGACGAATTGATTAAAAGTCTACAGTATAAAAAAGTACCTCGTAAGAACTCCAAGTACATCGACGCGCTTGAGGCTCTCCTGGATGCGCTTTATTGGAAGATGGATGTCGAGGGACTCTAGATGTCCTCTAAGAATGCCAGACCCCGTGAATGGGTGGTTGAGAGAGAACTGTGCAACAACGTCATCCAGATCATCGTCGCTGATAATGGTGAACTCCCGCGGCTCTGTAGTTAGGCCCGCCTTTCGAAAATGGTTGAAGAGTGTCTTCCGATCAACACCATACTGTAGTGTTACGACCCCATGTTCACATAACGTGTAACATGGGGTCGTGAACTGAACTAATTTGACTCCCGTAACGCGTAACAGGTCAAATTTTCTGCGTCGGGACCCTCAAAAAAGGAAATGTTGCGCGCGGCGGCTGACGCCGCCGCTCCTTATAAGGAAACCAGACCCTGAATGAACTAACACTTTGTTAGTTCACAGGCATAACACGTAACACCCCCGTGAACATGGGGTCGAAAGATTACAGTATGCTCTGGCAATCCTTCCCCAGGTGTTTCCGAGATCATGCAGTAGAGTGACGCGTTCCAAGTTGAAAATATATGCAGGACGGCCTGGACGCCCTGTTCTTTCCCGAGGGAGATTGTCTGATCTGGGAGGAGGAGGGGCATCCAAGAAAGCCTGAAGGTCGCGGAGATGGGCATCCAGATTGGATATCATATCATCAACTGTCTCCTCGCTGATATATGGGTCGTCCAGGTTGAGAATGATGGTTCGTATAGCCAGTAGTTGGTGAGTAACGCGCTCAACGGCTGCGTACTCTGCATTCGGAAAGGAGGTGATGATAAAGCGTGCCTCATTGACAATTTGACGACAATGGGAGAGGAATTGTTCAATATGGTCGCGTTGGTTTTCAGCGTTCATGGTGGCAGGAAGGAAGAGCGTTTCAGAACATCACATGACGAAGGACAACAATAGCAAATAGTATTCCAAGACTACTCTACTGGAAAGCATGGGCAATGGCGCCTGTAATAAGGTTGCAAAGTCGCTCCCAGATAGCTCCTTGCCGAACATTAGTATGCGAATTTTTATCAGGATGATATACCTGCCATAGTATAAGTAGTGTTTGTCAGCGCGAAACCAAGAAACTCACCAGCATCAAGATTGCTTTCTGACGACGCTTCTCTTGTGGAGTACAGTGATATGTCCTCAATATGTGCTCCATTTCGGACCGGGTTGCTCCAGGCGGGAAGAAAATAGCCCCAGCCGCCCTCAGATCCATCTCTAGCTTGGCCTGAATTTCGCGAATAGGATGACGCCACTGTGTGCGAAGGTCGCGCACGAAAACATCCCAACGAGCAGGCTTCCTGATGAAATCGGCCATACGCTGAAGGCGAGGGTCTTCCACGGTTAACGATGAAGAGGCTGGAGGAGCACGTCGATCGCGGAACTGGAAAGTTGCTGTCCGAACGGTATCTGGAACAGAATGAGCCTTGAACTTAGAGTAGGGCGAAGAACTCACCGGGCACCAAGTAATCTAAATACCAGGTTTCGTCGGGCCATCAGGACAAGGACCGAGATCTACCCAACATCAGAAGATTCACCCCAAACAGAATAGAGGATGCGTACTAGCGTCAAACTGCTTACAAGTGTCGATGGGCTCCTCATTGCCAGTCATCAGATTGAGCTTGACATCATCAGGATGCACAAAGCTAGGGCGAACTTGGTTGTAGTGCTTCGGAAACTGTTAAGGACACTGTTAGTCATAATCATAGAGAGAGAAGAGTGCGTACACGGAGGTAGTTGTGAAGTTTCCAGGCAACGGCAAGATAGAAGTCCCCGAATACCTTAGTAATGGCGTGATAGTGAGGTCCAACAGGCATCTTCATCAGGAGATAAGTGGCAATATATCCCAGATAGTCGAAGCCATAGGCGCCACGCCCGAGTACAGTAATGTACATCTGGGCGGGATCGGATGCATGACCTGCAAGGACACCTAGGTGCTCCTGTACAACGTCCGCCGTAATTGAAGGTTCAGATTCTAAAAGGGCTTTCAGCCCAGAGAGGCCCTTGTAGAACACCGAATCCTTGATACCGTGCAGCTACAGAATGATCAGTTTTGAATATTCAAAGGGATTAGAAAAAGCTTACCACGTTGTTGAAGAAGAGAGTTCGGTTTGAAGCGAATCAAGCCTGCGAATTGGCGGAATCCGTTGGTGGGGAACCAGTACGCGCCGTCAACGTTTGCAGTGAAGTAGTCCATCAGAATACCTATATTACCTGCCAATGTCCCCAACGTCTCCAGTAGCTCTCTCAATCCATCATACGAGGACTGAGAGATCCCGGGAAGGAGGGACAGACGTACAGCCATGCTCGACATCTGCTGAATAACATCGCCAACATAGCCGATCCCCTGAGAGCCTAATCGAAACATATTGACGAAAGATGTGTTGTCCTCAATAGGATGGTCGGGAGCCTCCCGAATGCGCTCTGCCTCAGTATTAAAGGGGGCAAACGCGTCCAGGTAGTCTTCGTTGGTGATCAAAAGGGTAATCGCAAGATCTGGGTTCTTGGCAAAAACGTCCGTACTGGTAAGGAGGCGGTTGATGTTGTCGATGCAGCCGGTGACTGAAGTAAACTTGAAATAGACACTTGTCATGGCAGTAGCAGACTATTAGGTCGTGAGCGTTGAAGTAGAGAGATAAATAAAAACATACCCATCTCCCACCGGCACCATAGCTACTATCATGACGGGTGCCCGGAATGAAAGGACTATAGGTGTTCATCATCTGCCGCGCCAGAGTCGCGACCTCCTTAGGCTGAGATAACTGACGCTATTCCACAAAAGCTTTAGACTTGTGTAGGATTCATGAAGGAGTTCATACCTTGGGTAAAGGGCACTTCGGGCCAGCCGGCACAGGAGAGGCAGAACGAGCACGCGGTGAACCAGGGATCGGTGAGTCTTCCTTAGGTTGTTCATCACGTTTCTTCTTAGCGGCGCGGGTATTCGGGGACTCCTGCTGTGGAGGCGTAGGTGATGGTGAAACGGCGACGCTAACAAACTCTGTTCAGTTCTGAATCAACTGTTTTGAGATAAAAGTACCTTCTTGCTTGTCTTTTCCTTTGGCGGCTTGGCATTTGGGTCGAAAAGAGTGAGATCCTCGTATTTCTGCTCAAGAACGATGTAAATGTAAAGCTGTGATTCGGTTACAGGCATGCCAGACGGTTGAGAGCGTGTATAAGCACTTGTCAAAGAGGTAAGGCAAAGTCAACAGAGCGACCTAGGGAGAGCTTACCTCTTCAAGTCCGCGTATGACGCCCTTCCGGACTGGAATCTATCTGTAGGTCGTAATTTGCTAGGCGCTCCTTTCGCGTGTTGGGCAGCTAATTCGCAGAGCTGGAAAGGAAAGTGATCCTCCTCGTTGGCGTCTCCGGGCGTGGGTGTCCTCTTGATGTGGCTGAAGCTCTGGAGTATGGCGTCGACTGTCTCAGATGTACAACCTGGGTTGTGGAGAGTAAGGTTTCGAACATAGTCATTCTCTGGTAGGGCCAGCGTCTCATACATGGCCTTGTTCGGGCGAGGAGCTTCTCCAGCATGCACCTTGGCCGTGTGAGGAACCAGAATGCAAATGACAGTGATGGGTTTGGAGGTATCGATCTTTTTCTTCTTCTTGGGATGTACTGGGTCGCGTCCGGTCGTGTTTTTTAATTGGGTCTTGATTTTCTGCAGTGGGTGAGTACAAGTCATGAGCGAAAGCAAAGCACACACCTCTTCAGCTGGGTCAAACCGTTTCCTCTTATTCCGCCATTTCCACCGGTCGCATCTTTGTCGGCGTCTTTGTCGGTGTCCACTCGAATGCCCGCCTTCTCACATTCAGCCAGCCGTTTGGCAGAACGCTCCTTTGAGGCCTGGAGGAAAGGATTTTCGGGAGCTTGGGTGAAAGCGTGGTCTTTGAAGCCCTTCCAAGAGCCACCCTTGTGGAAGGGTTCTCCTTTCGAGGAGGTCGAGGAAGTCGACGAGTTAGGGCGAGACGCGTGCAGGGTATCCTTGGTAGTGCCTTGGAAACCAGAAGTGTTGACCTTGTTGAAGTCCTACGCGTCTGTTAGCTAAAATAGAACATTGACATGAGGGTCTGAACCAACCTTAGGGGGATCCACGGGAATAGGGGTTGAGTCTGTTTTGGGTTCGGTGGCAGTGCTGGTCTGTGGCGCAGGCTAGAAATATAAGAATGTTAAGTATGAACCGTGGCATGTATAATAATACAGCATACCCTTGGCCGAATATTATGAGTGCGCAACTTACAGCCGCAGTCGCAGTTGTCGCTCGGCTTCCACTCCTTTTTCGGCTTGCCCTCCACGTCGGCGTAGTGACAATGCTCCGGGCACTTGTCATGACAAGAGGTCCCCTCGACCAGAAGGTAGAAGTCGGTGTTTGAAGAGTCCATAGTTGCAGTAGGGATGAGAGTTTTTATTTTCGATCCACCAGCTACATGCAGCCTTTATACCTTTCCTCACTCAAAGACTGCAAATAACGTCGCCAAAGAGCCCTCATTGATAAACAGAGCTACAAAATATTTGGTACTACGCTACACTGCACAAACATGCCACCAGTGTGGCCCATCTATTCGAGGATGCTTTCTAAACTGCCAAAAATGACAGGTGTTCCCCGTCACAGATGACCCAGTGCTATTGTGGGCTCCACAGGACAATAACTCCTCCTTTGTTCTGCGGCTACTCAAGAATACAGTGCCGCTACGGCCGTGCACGAGCTATACAAGGTAACTACCGAAATACGCGCCTTTGTGCGGAACGTTCGCGTACCAGACACAATATCGGCGATATACGGTCAAGGCGGCAGAGGAAACTGCGGACGACGTTAGGAAACCTTGTATAAGTAAGAGTGTAGAAGACTTACCCAACCCAACCGTCATGCGAACACAGCACTGTAACAAGAGAAGCGTATCGAACTGTTCTTGAACCAGAGAACGTGGATTCAAAGGCGAGTCCGGCGTGGTACCGAGGCAAGTCGTTCCGTTGAAGGCGGTTACTGCTCTCTAGCCCCAAAAAGTCTGAAACATTGTCAACAAAGACGTCAGCGAGAAGAGCGAAGGAAGGAATACCGTACCGGAGGGTGGAAGGCGACATCGGATGGAGGGACCTAGAGGCAGGAAAGACGATGGCGAGGACGCGCAAATCAGGACGGCGCGACACCCTGTTCAACGCGACAACGCGAATGAAGACCAGTTCAACCCAGTTCAACGTGACAGTACACCGACCAGGCGGACACGATGATGAGCCCACGATGATGAGCTCGCGATCCGGACATAGGCTGCAATACGACGACAGACAGCGTCGACAATAGCTTGGCGGCAGGTGGTGAACCGGGAACGCGTCTGTCGGGAGGCGAAGCTGACGCGATGAGGGTAGAGGCAGGTGCGCGGCGCGAGATCAGGGATGGAGGAGGCGATGGCCGATGGAACAGTCTTGACAATGGTCGAAGGGTCCTGTGTCGGCCGGGACGATCGCAGGCGACGAGCAAGGGTAAGACATCCTGGTAGCCTGTGGAGGAGGGCCATGTACTCTGAAGTCCTCTCATCATTATGGCAGCACAATGAAACCTATGGTTACACACCTTTAACCCTATTCACCACCACTGCTGTTGTCGACGCGGGTTGGGTTGACCCTCGTTTATTGTTGACCGTGTTTGTTGATGGTGGGCAGTGGCAAGGCGAGTAGCGAGGCGGTCACGTTCTGTGATGACGTCGGGAGGGTACGGGCGATGAGCGCTGGGGCGCCTGGAGGGCGTGGGAGGACTACGACTAGTTGTAGTCCTCCCACGGTAGGATGTGGGCACTGGGAAACGCGGTACGCGTCGAAGGTATAGGTGTAACGTGATCTGGTTGAGCTGGTGTCAACAGACCCCAGTCCAATATGAACAAACAACGCGTTCAGCGGTCCGGGTCTACCCGCGGTCACCTTCCCGTCGTCTCACCCAGCGAGCACCCTCTCACCTTCCTCCTGTCTGCCACCATGCCTGAGCCTGGTGAGCTGCGTCTTCCTGTTCAAGGACGACAACGCCATTGCGCGCCCCGGAAAGAGCAGCTAGTCGACGACGATGTCGACCATGGCAAGCTCTGGACGAAGCACTATGGACGACGCCGAGTCACAGTGATCTCGTCATACCAACACAGACCATCACAGGCGTCCTTTACCGTACCACGCCCAACCACGCCCAACCACGCCCACGTCGGACATTTCCTCTCGTTTCTCTGAACTCGACATCGCCGACCATCCCACAGTCGCCGTTTTGTCTCGCGCTGGAGCCAGGGTTCATATGAACAAACATTGAATTTGCAATCCCAGGTTCGTCGTCTCTCACCTTTTAAAGGTCGACTGATCGCTGTTGCACTTGCAGATCTTCTCTCTAACATCCTTTCCAGATCTGGGCCTTGGGACGTTTTCACGATCGTATCTGCTGGTGCGTCGTTGCTGCTGCTTTTCCTCTCTAGACTCATCCCCGCTTTGGAGCCTGGTAGAAATCAAGACCTATTTTCGTGTCCTGATGTCCTGACGCGCTCTCCAGCTGGCAAAATATCCCTTCCCTCCACCATCCTTCAATCCTATGACCTTGGCGGTCAACGCGGAATACGCAACATATGGCCGCGATACTATGACGACTGCCACGCCGTTGCCTATGTTATTGACGCCGACGACGGAGAGCGTCTCAGCGAAGGCTGGGAAGTATTCGGTATGTCTTCCAGCTCCTGGATTGCAAGTTTGAACCCAAGAAGCACTGTAGATACCGTACTCTCCGCTCCCCAGATGCTTGGACTACCCTTGCTGTTGCTGGCCAACAAACAAGACTCGCCACAAGGTTTGTCAGTGGAGGAGATACGACATGACTCCGAGGATTGGTATCAGCGAAAGATTGAGAGCTCACGCCGTGACCGGCATGGAGACGGAGATGCGGCGAGGCGAGAGCGTATAGCGAGCTTAGATGTTTCACGTCACGACAGCTGCAGGACAAGGTCGCTGAAGCGTACGTCACGTCTCGCCCCTCGTATTTGTGCTCACCGCCCTGTAGCCAGCTTTGACCAGCTTTGACGCCGGGCTAGTTTGCAAGACTCGTTCAACGGGACGATCGTGACTGGGGCCGAAGCGAACTTGTTATCCTACCTCTCCACCGACGTCGCACACCACACCTCGTACCTTCTCTACTAGAATTATCCATCATTGTTGTTTACTTGTATTCAACATTTACCTATCCCAACTCAAACTCCATAATACTATTATTAATACCAACTTGTGCATATGGAGTCGAGAGGCACGTCCTGTCTGAAGAATCGACGCGTGTGTGTTCAACATATGAATTTGCAGGGTCCACCCTTCTCGCCTTCTTACCACGACGATCACTGCTTCTAATGGACGAACTCGATGGCGAGTCACTGCGCGTCTTGCAGCAGATTCTCTCGGACAATGAGAGCCTGTTGACTCCAGGACTGTTGAGTTTTCAGGCCAAACTGAAAAGTGGTTCAAGCATGGGTCCAGGTGTGTTTTGGTCTTCTCTCTTTTCGAACATGCTCCCATATCTGGACAATAGGATTCACTCTCCCAACTCCCTCATCCACTCCTCTTCGTCAGCGACACGTAGAGTCAGATGAGTCAGACGCGGAGGCGGAGTCGAATGTGGACTCAGACGCGTCCTATGATGCGGCGGCGGCCGTGGCACTGGCTAAATGGCGCGAGCGCAATGTTCGGCGCGCTGCTGACAGGCGCCGAAATAAGCGGCGAAATAAGCGGCGCCGACTGGATTCGAACGACGAAGAGTACAGGCCGGAACGCGGTCGGACTGCAGAAGCGGGCCAAACGACGTAGACGCCGACGCCCACGCCGCAGCAATTCCAGTTGCCACCGTGGTGGTGTTGTCCTCCCTCCTCTAAACGTTGTCACCATGAATGTAGAGGCAGGCGATCATATGAATGCATCTCCCTCTAGCCCAGTGGCCAGTTCCTCCAATCACGAGTCCTCCGCCTCAAACGGCGTACCCTCCTCCTCGTCCAACGTACCCTCCTCTGGTCCCTACACAATGTACGCGGAGCCATACCTGACACCCATCAAGCCGGTGTTTCTTCGAGCTGTAGCACGCGTCGCAGGACAAGGGCTAAAGCTTCTGGAGGATCATGATTATCGCGCAACATGGGTCGGTGACGTCCTGAGCGGCAAGATGTTGGCATTTGGAGAGGGTAGTGATCTTGCCTTTGTCTCCAACCGTTGCTATCTCGCAGAGAAGAACGTGGCCTGCGCTCAATTCGCGCGAATTATAGCCATGGTGGCGTTGGCTGGAAAAATACAATCGTGCAAGACTGAGTAAGTTTAGTTTCGCATCTCACAACATGTTCACATTGCTAACATGGGTTCAGTGACAGAGCGGGTTATTTAACAAGCATCTGGCAACGTTTCGTTGAGCCGCACAATCCACGATACACCTTCAATGCTTGGCGTCGCTGGCATACGATTGGGGTGACTTGGGCAAGATGGGGTCAAGCTGGTGGCGTCTACTTGATGCTCTTGGTTGTACATGCGAAAGAAGTCTCCGCCTTTGAAAAGGCCAGTTTTCAGGACATTTCCAAAGTCGCTTATATATTGCGACGACTTACAGAAGGTCGGCATCTTCGCGCATTTGGAAAGCACTCTAACTTTGTCTATAGGCCTACCTATATCTCCACTCGTTCGCCATATCTTCCGACCGCTTCTCGATCGTCTTCGACAAGAGTTCCCCTTGAATACAGTTCAGCTCTTGGACGCCAACGTGCTGGGTATTGTCAAGGACAATGTAGACCTTCAATATTGGTCTTCGTCGGACAAGTTCTTCGGAGCATTTAAAATGAAGTCAGTTTCTCCTGTATCGTTTGTTTTCTGTTATTAATAGGCAACAAGTTCTTTCACCCTCCCGGAGCGTATACCTCTCGCTTTAGATGAACCATCTCTAGAACCAGATCCACCATCGTCGATTCCAACCCCACCGTTAACCCCAGCATCACCATACAGATTATCTTCTAGCCCTGCATCTCCTTCTAAGGGTGTTCATTGGAATGATGTCTTGACCGTCATAGCTCGCGTTCAAGGGCCCAACCATCACAAGGTGCCGACTTGCTTGAATCTCGCCTTACCACAAAATGCCTTCACGCTGCGCGGTGCCTCATCTTCCACCACCATGACGTATACAGAAAAGCGGCGGGCACTCGCCTCATTGGCTCTGGAGCCTTCGGACCTACCGGAATTCGAAGAGCAGGTGTGTTTCATCCTGCATTAATTTTTGCCCGCATGTTGAGTTTGGTTATAGCTGAAGAAGCAGCTGTTGAGGGGTTATCGGGTAGATCCTGCTCGCTATGTCTTGCTCGACAGACACAAGCTTGGTCTAGAGTGAGTATACTTTTCTGTAACTTTCTGAGCATGTAACCAAGAAAGATAGATCCGACAAGTTTCTCCACCTGATGGATATTCACAATCAGCCATTCGCCATTTCGCTTCCTCCGGTGCCCAAGCAGCATCGCGATAACCTTATGGCCTTTCTTGAGGCTGCGTTCCCCGACGTCATCCAGAATCAGGACTCACGGAACGGTACACGCCCACATAGGTTTCATGCCCTGCATTGCACTATGTACAATCGATCTGCGCGCCGGGTATGTCCTTATCCTTCCTTCTACGATTCGGGGACTAGAATACTGAGGGTGTATATAGGGCCATGACGCGCCTGTGGATGGTGTAGATGATGCTTGGCGCATGGACAAGACAGGGCAGAAACGCTCCGACATCTTTCAGAGCATGCCTCGAATGGCAAAAGAGGCCACTTCCGATGAGCGGTGGGATACCTTAAGGGAGTTATTACAGCCAATCAGCGACTTTCTAACGGAGCAGGTGTGTTTTTACATATTCGATACACACATGCTGAACCTTGTTAGATGCGAATTCTCATTCCCGACTTCACTGTACTGGACGCCTATATTGATTTCCTACCTGGCTGCCCTCAACCTTCAGTATACCATTTCGGCGGTGTGGTTGTCAACTTCAACGCCTGCTCACGAGGCCATCGGGACCATGGTGATCAGAACATATGTCTGGTTCTGAGCGCCCATGAGGGTACTGGGGCGGAACTAGTTATGGAGGAGCGGGACTTGTGGTGCGAACATATACAGGGGATTCCCTGGTCTTCCAGTCGTGCCGTATCACGCATTTCAATTTGCATTACACTGGGAAGCGTGCTTCCATTGTGTTCCATAGCGATCGGGATGGCTCAGCCTGGGCGAAGGACAGAAACGGTTGGGGTAACAAGACGTACTTCTATTAATATGCATATTTTAAAATATCGAGTTTATTAATCATCCTCTTTTGGTCAATACGCCGCGTTCAGTCATGTAACGGTCACCAGGAGGAGACTCGAACGTGAGACTCCCGAAAGTAAGAGTAAAAGTTGGA
>JADNRX010000641.1:0-28218 GCA_015501595.1 Hymenopellis radicata
TGCTAGTATCTACCCGCATAACATCATACTTTTAACTTTGTGCTTACAGATATTCGCCTGGTTCAAAAGGTGCATCCTATCAGAGAGGTAAACGGGTGACAACGCGCGGTTGTTTGGCTTTATTAGCTGCCTGGTCTTCCGTCCTACCATCATCACTCCAATCCTCCTGACTCTCCGACACTGCTAGTGTTCGGAACATAGTTCCATGTCCCGTGTTCATTCGGTGGCAGCCCGCCAATGGCTTAGCCAGTCATGGACGTCACCGCCAAGCACAGGAACCATCTAAGTCTTTGACCTTGTCCTCTATAGCTAACCTAGCGGTCGCACTGCCAGGGTTGCATCACCGACTCGATGACGCGCTGCCCATCTCCAGCGCCAGGTCGAATTGGACAAGGACGCCGGTACGCAGTCAAAGTTTTACGTTGCACGACGCTAAATTTTCGTCAGGAACGAGCCATTCTAGCCGTGCCTCTCGCGATCCCACCAAGTCGTGCCAGCCCTGTGCGCCCGACCTGTCGGACGACCTCTTTAGCGCCGTCTCCACTGGACTGAGAGCGAGTTGGGATACAGACTTAGGGCTATTGGAAGCTAGGCAAGAGCGATTTGGATTCCCGGATCTTTAGCTCCGGTGTTGAGAACCGCGATGAAGAAGGGTGCAAGGTAAGCCTCCGCTGTACCCGTGAATTGGCAATTTTTCCGGTGCTTAGAGGCTTGGGGAGGACTTCGTCCTCACGGCTTACATGGGCGTTCGTTGCCTTTGCATCTGGATTGTCGAAAATTGGTTCTTGAACTGATGCCGACGCGGTTATTCCCCTTATGAAGGTATATCTTGCTTCTCGTTCTACGATAGGCTGTAACTAACGGGTGTGCAGCGCTTCGCCGCCCACGGAAGTCCGCATGGTGGTATTCATGGGCCACAGAACACGGCAAGTGTTTATGGAGATGTTATCTCCGTTCCAAGGCCCTTGGCAGAGCGAGAGTTGTCTTGATGTACGTGCTGGCTGAATTGGTTGATTCCGCTGGATATTGGACACAACCTTTGACTTCCAGAGCGTCAAGCGAACTCGACGGAGGACCAGCCCATCTTCATCCCCTTTTGTACGATGCTTTTGACAGTCCGTCATACGCCGTTGCCTATGATTCGTCATGGCTGACGATACGGTTCGTGTACTATCAGTACCATGTTTAACTTGGTCTTACAACACATTTTCCAGGCATGAAGACGCTCTATGTCAGAATTCAAGTTTCAACCTCGACTGCGGACACAATTCAGCGATGTTTAAGGCAGGCGGACAGCTGCAGCTCTACGATTATGATCTGGGTATCTACATGAACGTAAGGTTCCCGCTGTGGTGCTTCTTCCTTTGATTCTAATGGTCTAGGCTTCCCTCGACCTTGTCGACAATGGAACTGTTCTCGATTCAACATTACGATCTCACACCCGCAGTTCCTCAACGTCAAGTACGATCTCGGCGTCTTCGGTAACCCGTACGTACCATCTTTCATCGATTACCGTTCTCTCACAGCCCAGAACGTTCTTTCGACTCTTGACGCTGCTCATCGATCTATCGTCCTCCTGGAAAACATAAACACCACAAATTCTATCAGGCCTAAAAGATTGCTCTCGTTGGTCCCTTCTAAGGCGTTCTGCGGCGATTAGTCTGGCCCATGGGGAGAGTATCCTGTCGATAACTCAAGCACGATTCGCACAGGTGATGTTGGATTACATTTCGGAGCACGACGCAGGCATGCAGCTCGTGGCCAGCTGGGGCGCTGACTCGTGGATGTATAAATAACGCTTAGCATGCGATACCCGGGTATCCTCTTTCCTCGGACGGCGTCCGAGGTGAACTAATGGGAGCCTCCTTGTTGATATGAACTTCTTCCCGGCAGGGACTGGGGACTCTATCCTCCGCATGACTTCCGTCGAACAACTTCAGCGGGACTTTGCAATCAGTTCGTCGTCAATGTATGGAACGGTAAGGTCGCCTTCCTAGGCGAAGTATGTCGACGACGGGGCATCTGCGCCTTCTTGAACTAAATTTCACTCTCGCCCAACTTAATACACTTTTCGATACGGTCTCTCGTACGCGACCTTTGATGTTCATGCCATTGTGTTCATGAGTTCAATGCGCACGTTTACATTGGGGAGACCCTTACTGGTTCGCTTCTCGACCATTACCCGTCACCAGAACTCGTTGCCTTCAAACGCGTCTATCTGGAGGCTGGGCATAGTTAAGTCGTGGAGATCGGACGGGTATCTAAGGATGATGAATCGGAGATATGGATGGAAACTTGAGAGTGGAGAATACGTGTTTGCGTTTCTAGAGCGCGGGACAACAGTGACTTGCACATGTTTAGGACTCGGATATGGATTAGCACATAAAGCAATGTTTGTAACGGACGTGAAATCACGGATCACTCTAGTTCGACCGCCCGTCGCGTCATGTGACCGCGATCGAATTTAAAGTCTCCGATCGCGCTCAGCCTTTGACCATCACCATTGCACCCAAGATGACACTCCCGAGTGGCGCGACTATCTTCACTGTACATGAAATGCTTTGCGGCTTCTCTTCTCTTTCATGATGTGCTCTCTAGATTCCGGAGGACCTTCCGAAAGGCTCCATCGTCCTCATGGGTGGCGGTGAACCGAAAATTATCTCTCAAGAACGTCTCTTCAACGGGATCCCTTACCGCGGGCCTCTCGTTCAATGTTGCGTCGCATGCAACACTACGCCAGGCAAGGAGGGCACGGGCAAACCGTTCTCCGTGTGCTCGGCGTGTAAATGGGCAAAGTACTGCAGGTGCGTCATTTGTTTCGTGTCGACGCTCTTCGTTCCTCATTCCGTGTAGCAAAACTTGCCAAAAGTCAGTTTCCCTTTGAGACGCCTTGACCCAGTCCTTATTGGTTCTAGGAACGACTGGCGAAAACATAAACCGAACTGTCTCCAGCGTCAAGCACAGAATGCGCGACTCAAGGCCAAAGAGGAGACCTGCGCAAAGGAAGGACGTCCATTCTACAATCCTCTCGCGCTCAAGGCGTGGTACCGGAAGAATCATAGTGCCGTAGAATACGCGGTGCGCTTCCATATTCCTCCGAACCTTCATGTGCTTATGTATAGTAGATATGTAATGTTCTACAGCTCGACAAAGGCCGCGCGTCACCTCACCAGATAAACGAATACGCTGCTGCCTTTGTGCTCGAGCGCGACGATTCGGCGCCAAATGATATCACAAAGATGTGGCTTACTATGGTTGACGCGAGGCCGTTGGATATAGTGAAGCGCATGCTTCCTGTGCGTTTCCTTTCGGAATCCTGCTTCTATTCTAATCTACGACACATAGGATGCTACATTTGCGACAGGGCTGAAGAACAACATGATTTTTGTGTGGCTGCTGGAATCCGATCCCAAGCTTGTTTTCTCGAGTATTGTGGAATTCCATGCACCACCGCCCAAGGAGAAGATTGTTATTGACGAGAACTGGTTGTGGCAGGTTCGGCTCGCCTGCGCCGGGGCAAAAATGCCAGAGGACGAGGACTTTGTAGAACAATGAGCTTCGGTCTAGTTTGTTGCGCGGAGAATGACAGAATCTAGTCTCTTATAAACAGACTGACCAACAAATGACGAAGCGAGTAAGTATTTGTATGTAGTCTGTCGGAGATCGCGGGGTGCTTGACCCGGAACCGGTCGATTATGTAATGTCCAAATTGGGATGACGCGCCGTCGACGTGTCGCAGCACATGTACACTGGCTTGTCATGTATTTTGTCCTGTACTCACTTTGAAATGTTGTATTAAGACAACCTGAGGTTTCCCAAGCAGCAAAGATGCCAAATCAAATGAGATCCTAATTCAAAGCTACTGGACTGCACAGCCACAGCTCAACATGTGAGGTCTGCTCCATCTGCGAATTCAGATGCTACTGATGCCCAAAATCTTATGCTGATACATCTAATCAAGCTCTAAGCTATGTAGTGTGCTTAAATCACGTCGTTGAGTCCAAACATGAAGCAGACATGTTAGCGGCGCGTCATCCCAATTCGGACATTACATAATCGACCGGTTCCGGGCCAAGCACCCCGCGATTACAATTAGACTAGACAGAATCTATGCCTTTGAATCGCTATCTGGATGCGAAAGAGACTCATAGTTTCACGTCGAAATAGGTATGCATGTTGGTAGACCTCTCCTCCACAATCCCTCTTTATCACTTCATCTTGGCTGTTCTCAGTGTCACTTGCGATTAGTGAAAAGCGCGGGTCGGGTCCGGGTGCGCATGAGCACACCCCACCCCATCCCGGCGTCTAACCCGCTAAGTCGGGTCGGGTACGGGTAACCCGCGATTTTACCCTCGGGTATGAGACGGGTGGCGGGTGTACCCGTACCCGTGAGGAAAGAAGAGGTTTCGTGCCCGCCGCCGACCCCCGAGCAATTGCGCGGGGGCTAGCGACGCGCACGACACATAGTGTCCGAATCCCGGCTGCTTGAATCAACAAGAACCGGAACTGAACAGAATGTGGGTGAGTGTAGGGGACAGGAAAATATTGAAAGGGGAGGAGACGGCGCGTGTGGGACGATGATCCTGGACAACCTGACCTCAAAGTTAGAGTATACAACAATATGAAGCAATACACACCGATGCGCTCGCGTAACAGCCAGAAAATCCACGCATCATCCTCCTCCTCCTCGCAACATCCTCCTCCTCGCGAGATCCTCCTCCTCACATCGTCCGTATCCTCACATCATCCTGCTCCTCGCACTGTCCTGCTCCTCGCGTCGTCCATCTCCCGGTCGTACTGGTGCCGTCATGCAGACGAAGACCAGTCTATCCAAAGGCAATACTAGGGCTGGCGCACAGCCAAGCCCGAGCCAGAATCCGGAGAAAACAGTCCAGGAATGTTGCTGCCTCTTTTGAGGGTTTATGCGGTGCGAGCCATTGTTAAATAACGCCGTTACGAAGACAAGCGCAACAAGCTCTGGAACGAGTCCAAGAGCGGCGGTGGACAGCACAAAGCCAAACCACGCCGTAAGAAGAAGAAAGCACCAAGAAGACAAGCAGGAGAAGCCCCAGAAAAAGTTCTGGGGCCGACGAGCGCGACGTCGCCGTCATGCTGTGGTGGGAAGAGCGAAGAGATGGAGATCAGAGCTGCCCGATCGTTATCCGGCAATTGCCGGAACGTTCGGCCAGCTCGGCGATCGCGAAAATTCTTGCGCAACGTCGTGTCTCAACAACGTTGGGCTCATTTGACCCCGAATAAATTTGTTAAAATCTGTAAAATTACATAGTTAAGAGTAAGAAAGGCTTTGGCAAGTACTTGCCTTGCCAAACCCCTCGCGCCGATCTCCAGCACGGGTTGATACGGGTTGCCGGGTTCCCGACGGGTATTCGGACCGACACCCGACCCCGACCCGAGGCACAACCCGACCCGAACCCGGGCCGGGTGACCCGTACCCGTGCTTTTCACTACTTGCGATCGCGCGGCACCTCTGTAACTCGTTCTGGCCCAAATACGAAATGCCCCACCGGACAGCTCCTAAGAACGCGTTGAAACTTAAGAAAGGGAAAGCATAGTCGACATTCAATACTGTACACTTTCATTCAATTCGTTGGTCACGGGTCACGGACGACCCGAAATCGACGAAAAGTCACAGCTGTCACAGCTAAAATCACGAAAAAGTCTCAGGCGGGGCCCCCGCCAGCCTCCTGCCGCAGCTCCGCCGCGGCGGCAATTACTATATATGGTAATTCATCGAAACCATATTTTCGTCGGACCGGTCACAGGTCACATGGGCCGACGAATTGAATGAAAGTCTACAGTACAAGTTCTATACAACTATTTCGCGTTTCAATTTCACTCCATCGTATCCAAGTCCGTTGTATACTGCTGGTCAGTGATAACGGACGACAATACGGGCGTGGCGCTCAGTGGCGAGCCTACGGGTCTGTGCCCCACGATGGTAAACAGTATTCGGTTGCAGCGTAAAGGGCTGAGAGCGAAATGTTAATTACGAATTTGGAAGGTGTAATGGAGTCGAAATGTACCCGGCGAAGCGTTGTGCGAGGGACTAGGACTGTGATCAGCCTTTCCTTTGTCAGGGTGAAGTATGAAGGAGAGACAAAGACGGGGGCTGTGGGAAGAGAAGAGAAAGGAAGAGAAGACTGACGGGCTTGGCGATGGGCATAATTAAGTTGATTAAGGAGACCACTGTTGTCTTGAGAGGATGGAAGGAAGGCAGCGAGGAAAACGGGCATACCAAGGATGTATACATACTGTACACTTTAATTCAATTCGTCAGTCACGGGTCACAGAGGATCCGAAATCGACGAAAAGTCACAGCGGTCACAGCAAAAATCCCAAAAAAATCATCGGCGGGGCCCCGCCAGCCTCCCGACGCACCTCCGCCATGGCGGGAATTACCATATATGGTAATTCGTCGAAACCATAATTTCGTCGGACCGGTCACAGGTCACATGGCCCGACGAATTGAATGAAAGTCTACAGTAGAAGATGAAGCCTGCACGGAACAAGATGAGACGAGCTAGTCGGAGGAGAAACTACTTACTCTCAGTATAGAGACGCACGACCCAGCTCTCATCTGTCAAGAGGTGATGAGATCCGCAGAGTCCAAACGAGATGAAACTCACATCGAAGTGATGAGAGTTGGATTTGCACGAACGTGACACAGGGCACGCCTAGAGCCTGGATTATCGTTAATAAGGCCATCCGCGGTTATATGCTGAGAAAGACCGTACCACGATGAGGAAAAGAAATAGAGCAAGGACACGTCTGTCGCCCTGCCAGAATGCGTACGTTCGCAGTGTTAGGATCACTGCACGAACATTAGTATGATCAGACAGGCAGAACGGGATGTCGTTACTGACCTTCAGAGATCCAAACGCCAATGACAATTAGCCAGGTGATTATGATGTTGTTCACCCAGCATTTCTATCAGCAATCAAGAAGGTAAGGCGGCGGAACTAGATGATTTGCGGAGACTCGCCTGCAGAGTATTATCACTTCGGAATTCTACTGGAAGATCGGAAGATATTAGCTCTGATTCGAAGTAGGCTAACGAGTCAACATACAGTCCATTTCCATCATGCTGTCAATGAAGGGTAGGTACCGGTTCGTGAAGAAGAGTATGCCGCTGATTGAGCCAGGATTCGGCCATATGTATGCGATCTAGGAGTGATTTAACGGACAGTGCGTACATTCGTATAGGGGAAGACGCACCTCGCGGTCCAGCGTCAGGATGTAGTCGTATACTGTACCATTTCTATCAATTCGACCCGAATTTAGTAATTTTTGGTCAAAATTAAATCAAAAGAAATCCAAAAAATCAAAAGAAAATTATTCCCGGTCTCAGAAAATCCGGCCGTTACGCGTGACGGTCGAATTGATCGAAATGGTACAGTATCTGGCATCGGTCGACTCATGATGAGGACATTACAGCTAATTCATCCATTCATAGAGGCGTACCAGGAGCGCCGTACATGCGACAGATGTGATTGGAATATAAGAGAGGGTCTACGAATGCTGTCAGCCAAGCAGCGGGTACGCCAGTTATGCGCCACATACCGGCTGCATTACAGGAGAGGATTGACTGTGGATGCGAAGAGGGAAGACACGACCGAAGTGATAGACAGAAAGACGGGCAGCGACGATGGAGGGTCATGTATGATGCCGTGATAGTTCGCCATCAAGGAACGCGCGGGATCTAAATGCAGACATGTTTTGGATTTTTGAAGCGCTGCTTCATTGCTGATCGTCTCTTCATCCTGGAGCGAGCACAAGTAGAGCAATTATCACGGTTCGAATTAGAAACTTTCTTCAAAGGAAGGAGAATCTAGACCCCGGCTTTCTCGGCTACCAAACCAACCGAATTTAGCCACGTAATCAATTGGAGTCATATTATTATCATTCTTGCACATCGTCCTGTCTATCACGATTTCCTACATCTTCTCCGTTTTGCTGTCCGTCTTCAAATGCAGCAGGGATAAATTTGTGACCCAGGCTACCAAGAAATATTAACATGCCGTCTTTAAGGCTCACAGCGTTTGCTCAGCGTAGAGGTGGGAATCTTCACCTTCTTCAAGCCTCAATACGTCCGGCACCGTGTCGGCATCTCTTAGCTCCTCCCACCACTACCGATACGAGTTGTCAATCGCTGCCTGGCTCAGCCGGCATGCATCCTGCGTATCAAGCTGAAACTATACCGTGGCATTGTAAGTTATACGCAAGCCGTCTGAAGTGCTGCTCACCATATCTCTATAGTATTTGCTCGGCATGTCCAGATCACATCTACGTCCTCCAGCGACGAGTCCGAGTTCGCCCTACAGGGCTCGTCAACGATGGAGGCAAGGGACGCCGACTGCACTGTATTCGCCCGCTCACTTGCATCCACCATTGCTGATGACGCGGAGAGAAGGCGGTCCACAGTCCCGAAACCGAACGCGTCAATACAGGCTTGGAGAGACCTTGGCGTCAATGATGATGCTCTCTTTCCAGACGAGTACCTCAGCAGAGTCGTAGGAATGCACCACCAATCCGCTATGGTCCGTGATCCGCACAAGTATACGCAGAAAGTGACCTGGGAGAACAAGTACTCCGCAACGATTGGTGCTCATCGCGCCGTATCGGCTCTTCTGGTGGTCGTTATGACGGAGCCTCCAAATCAGTTGCAGTTCCTTACAGCATTACTACGCCTGGCTCAAGGCCTCAAAGTCAACCTGGCCGCTATGGCGGGGTTGCATTATAGTCTACCGCCGAGGCGTATGTTCTTCCCTCGATTTAGTCCGTTGTCATGCTAAACTCACTTGAAGGCTCCTACGAGAAGGATTACGAGCAGGGGATTATTGCATATATCAACCTAACCCTGTCCAATTTCCTCCTTGTCAATATCATCTTAGCAGTTGGGCGAGAGCGCGATTGCCATTCAGATCTTCTTCGTCTTTCGCGGCAGTCACAGTCATGGAGTCCGCCACTGGACACCAGTCATACCGGCGATCCCCGTGATGCTGCCGGCTTCGAGGATCGCCTCCATCACAGTTTTTGGCGTACCATGAGTGACGGACCCCGTCCTCCTCAATCCGAGCTACTGGAAAAGATGCATCACTACAGTCATCGTTGCTTCAACTTTCTAGTATCCTGGTACGCAGTCATGATGGAGTCTTTCGTTACGAGACGCGCGTTGGATAGGACATATCCAGTCTATTTCGGCCCTGAACAGTTGACGGCCGTGATCCTGTTGCAACTACAGAATCTAGGCAGTGCATTCAATGTGCACTCTCTAGACGCATCCGATCCAGTGGCGTTCGTCCACCGATTTAATACGCCATCATCATCGTCGGCGGCTTTACCCATGGTTCGCGGGTCTCTTGCAGCCGCTCCAGTCCCATTCCTCTCGTTACCGCCAGAGCTACATCTCCATATACTTTCCTATCTCCCGACTCGTGCCTTGTTGTCCATCATGCGCGTTTGTACCCAGATGCGGAATGTCTGTCCCGAGCTCATCTACACGGACCCCATGGGTATCATTGACGATTTTCATCCGGTCTATCATAATCTTTCGCATGATCCCGGAGTCCCGGATGTCATCTCCAGGCGCTTCTCAAAGCTCTTTGCGCTTCTCTTAGCTCGGCCAGAGTTATGCTCGCGGCTGCGTACATTCACTCTTCGAACGTGTGAAGACCCAAGTTTCAAATACGGGTTCACTACCAACGATCCCATTGTCGAACGCATGATCAACCTATCGCATCTCGACCTGCTTGTCCCACATCCTATCTGCACCCAATGTGCCGCCCGAGACTCCTTATGGTGCAAAGAAAGACTCCAGCATGTCATCCCTGATATCATTCGCCGTTGGCCTTGTCTTCGGGCCTTGACTATTTCCTATCTTCCTCGGGACGTCGTTTCTTCGTTGGACCATGACGCCGCTGAGTCTTCGTCCGGAGCACAGCGTGATTCTTCATGGAGTCTCCAGTCGCTTACAGTCAAGCAGCCTGAGTGGCGCCGAAATGCCCCTCCGGCAGAGCAACAAGACCTCATTTCCCTACGCCACCTGGTTGCAATGGGTGCTAGTCACGTCCACGAGTGTCGGGTGTTTGCGGGTACTCGCGGGTGTACCCGCACTCAACACCCGAGTGCCGGGTGTTTACCCTAAACGGGTAGGGTGTCTTGACAGGTGCCCACCCGGGTGCGGGTGTCAGCCTCTGGGCCACGAGTACCCACCGGCAGACACCCGGGTGGACACTCGTGTTTTTTGTGTATTTTTACCGATTTTATTTTGATTTTTTTGAGTAGAAAAACGACGCGCACGAGGATTTCTCGCGATCCGGCGAATCGGGCCGAGTTCCGCAAGTACGCGTAAGCGTGTGATCGTGCATGTTTTATCTCTCTCTCTTGCCACCACCTACCCGTACCTGTTGCTCGACTTTAAGTCGGCGACCGTAGCACTGTTGCTCGACTCCGCGTCGGCAGCCACCGCACCCGCGCTCGACTTTGAGTCGGCGTCACTGGACCAGGAGACGACTCACAGTGGTCTCCACGGACGCGTAAGCCCCCGCAAACGGGTAGCAAACGAAGACTGCGGGGACTATGAGTCGTGACGCTACCCGCCGCGCTCAACAGCGCGCTTGAAGAGCGGGGCGGGGGATTATGGGCTGCCACGTCGCCTGCAGGTGACGTGGCAGATTTTGTGCGTATTTTTCTATTTCTTTTACTTTCTTTTCGCATTGGCGGCGCTTGCAGGCGCCGTCGTCTTGTTATACTGATCATACACTGTAGATATATCCCTCCTTGCGGGTAAGCCCTCGAACGAGGCACCATCTCCTCACTCCATCCCAACCCATCTTCCTCCTACACCCTCCTCATCTCGGTCACATCATGCACCGCCTCTGCTCCCCTCGCAATGGCTGGGGGATGCGGACGGCGCATGAAACAAATTGAGTGGGGGTGCAAGACGAGGAAGAGGGTGGGTGTACTCGTGTACACCCGCCACCCTACACGAGTGTCTGCGCACTCGTGTGTGCGAGACACTCGCGAATGGGTGTTGCACTCGAGTAGAGTACTCGGGTGTTATGCGAGTGCGGCTGTCCGCCCCGGAGCCACGAGTGACCCGCCCCGCGAATGCGAGTGCACTCGGGTGGGCACTCGTGGACATGTCTAATGGGTGCACACGCCCTACGTCGGTTGGATCTCCATCCGCAATCTCTGGGCGCTATCGGAGGAGATCTTGGGATGTTTCCTCTCTGTCCCCTGGTCGAGCACTTTAGCATTCGCTCCGCATTAACTGGACCCTCGTTAAAAAATCTTTTGGAGCAATGCTTTCCAGCCATCACCTTCCTGCACGCATCCTTTGATACGGCCTTCGCAGCTTTCGGCATCGGCATTTTTGTTGAAGATTTTGAACGCCTTGATTTATCGGAGTGCAAGCTCCTTCGACGTGCTGCTGTTGATCTTTATCCGATCAGTGGGTTTCCGCCCTGTGTAGAGAGCTTGGATTTGGGACTGGGATCCAACCTGAATCACGTCTGGGCGACTTCGCTTACCATAAAGGCTGTCCAACTGCCCCAAACATTGGCTTATCGCGATGGACCTGATGGAAATGAAGAGGCTCGCATTGCGTTTGGAAGCTTGGGACGCGCGTTCCCTAACTTGTATTGCTTGGACATATTTGTCAGTGGTTACTCAAAGGACAAGGACAAGGATATCATGATGGTACATCGTCGCTCCTTTCTATTCCATGCACTTCTGACACTGCCTTCCTTAAGGATACCCTTAGTAGCATTGTAGCTAACTCACTACCGAACCTAGGCATCTTGATTCTCGAAATTTACCGCGGGATGCTCAGTTTCCGGCTTCGTCGAAGCGACTTTCCAATTGATGACGGGGCCGACCGTCGCCAACATGATTACGCCGTCGTCTTCTTTCGCGCTTGTCCCTCACTGAACATCATTTCTTTCAATGGCGCACCTTTTGATGACACTCCTGCCTTCATTCAACCGGATCATGTATGGAGACGTGCAACGGTTGACGGAGAAGTAGAAGCGCTGATGACGGCAAGGGAATCTGTGGCGTGGAAGATCGGCCAGTCTCGCAGGATCGATAAGTCCAAGGCGCGTTGGTTGGTGTGACTGAGGAACTCATAGCCATTATCTCGAACTTATCCGTGATTCTTTTGATACCATGCCCCTGATGATAAACGTACTACTACTTGGGTCGCTGTACGCCGTGAAGTATAAGTACCTTCGCCATCATCTGAATAGAATTTGTTGTTCGAGTCTATCTCCGATTCTAATTGCGGACGATAAGTGTCGTAGGATAGCTGGATGGACATCCGTAGCGATCGTTGTAGCGACAATGGGTATCGACTTAGTACTTCTTGTGACAAGAACATGACCTGCTCTGAGAATGAGATAATGCAAGGAGTTGGATACCATGACTGACAAAACGTCCAACAGGTACATAATAGAAGCTCGAACGAATAGTAATATGCGCCACACGACTGACCGGTCATGTGATCAAGTCTTTGGTTCGAATTCGGCTTCAGGGCGTGACAGCCTTTGTTGACCCACGACAAGACAACTTTTCCCACACGTTAAAGGATTACGAAGACCTCGAAAGCCAGTCCAATTTCGAAGACCCATTGCATGTGGTTGTAGGTTTCCGTCAACCACTCATTAGGTTGTAGACGACATTGTCATTGAACTTGACGATGTGTTATCCTTCGGCAGGATAAAAGCCCTCTCCGTCATTTCCTAGTACTCGCACCTCAAGTTGTGTCTGTGACACGATAGTAACATCATCATAACATTCACTCACATACCCCGTCGAGGCACCTCCTATGTTCATTACCATCAACAACTACAATCATCCAGAGATTCACTCCAGAAACGACACAAGGATTGTCGAGGCCCTTCTGTATTTTCAATTTTGGACCGTTACCCTCTTAGGTCTCACCGCCCTCGAATTATCTACCGTCCTCAGCTTTCCAGGACAGCACTTCCACATACACCACTACGTGAAAAGGCACGCAAGGGGTTTACAACATGAGGGATGTTCTAGTAGTCATGCTTCGGGTACGAATGGCTCAAGCTGCTTCAGCGTATTTATACCATCCTGAATCATGATGTTCGTTGAACAACTCCACTACATGCATAAATGCATTTTACGATGATCTCTGGCTTGAAATACTAGTTGACAATGCCTACACCAGCATTCGCTTGCACGTAGGCGCCCACGGCGCTCGCCGCCATCGGCGATATTCCTTTCGACACGGACTATCACGGGTGTTAGTCTCCATAAACGACGCTGGGGTATGGACATACGTCGGTGAATCCATTGAGAGCATTGGCGACGGCGCCCGACACGGAGCCGGATGAGAGTCTATGATAGACACATTTCGTTCATTGCAGCTTTTCAAGGGAAAGGGAAGACTCCGTACAAAGTGTTGGTAACACAGCTCCGCCCGAGGGAGGAGGAACACGCAGAAGCCTCGGAGGAGGTTTGGGGGAAGTAGAATTCGCCAGAGTCGGAGAGGATGGGAGTGGTCACCTGCCCAGATATAGAAGGTGAGGGAAAGAGAGAGGGGGGGGAGGCGTACCGTGTTGAAGTAGTTACCCTCGACGAGGACTTTGGATCCTGTGCCGGGATCGATGGCGTGGCCCGCGACAGAAACTGATATGTTCGGCGTTGTTACACGGGTATGAAACGATGATGATGCGGGGCATACCGAAGTACTGGGTGGGAAGAAAGGTGAGTAGAAAGAACGAGTTCAGATGGGATGAGACAACGTACGTTGTTGTAGATGTGGATGTCCTGGTAGTATCCGCTGGTGCCCTGAAACGCTTTCGTGTCAGGAATGAAATCACAGAGAGAAGGAGAATCGCCACTCCAAGCTGTCGAGGAATTAGTTCAAATTCAGTAGTTATACACATGGTCACAAACCTTCGGACCACGGCCAGAGGTCATATACATGCTAATCAATGTGCGCTCCATCAGCAACACACCAGTTCGCTGTAAGGAAAGCACGCAACTAGTTGAGAGCGAACGTGATCACATCGCCGCTTCCAGTAAAGTACGCTGCCCAATAATGACATCCTTCCAGGGAGTTCAGGTTAACGAACCAATAACATCTTGAGAGTAGAGAACGAACCGTTGCAAGTAGCAGAGTAAGTTCCTTGACCGTTGAAGACGTTGTTTGAGAACGTCGTATGGGTGACAGCGCCGTAGCCCTATAGCAGTGGGTGATGGAAGGAGTGAAGGAATGAAGAAGCGCATACGGTTACGACCATCTGTCTGCCGATGTGTTGGAACTAGGCGAGATCATTAGGATTCGTCGTCCATGAACCGCATAACCACGTACGTAGTTGTGGTCGACCTGTCATACCGTCCCGTCAGACAAGGTGTAGCTGAGTATGAGGCGGCCACGTACCCAGATGTAGCTTCCGCCGTCGATTTGGAGTGCGTCTCCGCCCTAATCGAATCGCAGGATCAATCCGATTCAACGAAGAAAGAAGGAAATGCCCTACCCAGACATATTGCGCATTAATGTCGGCTGCGAGTTCATGTTGCTGAGTCTCAGTTGAAATAAAGAACGACACGACGAACGTACTGATGCGGATATTCTGGATGATAATGTTGCTAGCGCCGGTAATCTTGAGGCCTTTGCCTTTACTATAAACACAATAAGTGATGGCTTAGGCATATGCAGGAAGAGACTAACATTCCAGCGTTACTTCCTTTCCCAAGAAGAGTCTTGTTACTTGCGACTTTGAGCGGCGTGAGTCCAGCGGTGTAATAGGTCGCCGTGCCCGTCGCAGCATCTGCTTCGTAGTTCTCACACCCTAAGAGAGTTTATCACCCACACCTCAGCAGACGAAAACATACTTACAGCTGTTCTGGTCTATAGCCAACTGCGGATTGGGCGAGCACGTCCAGGGCTTGCATATTTTACCCGTCGTGGTTCCTTCATTGGATGTAAAGTCAAACACCGAAGTGAGCACTATAGTGCGTGCCGTGCTATCGCTGAGCCACGTCGTCAGCTCCGCCAAAGAGGAGGGTGTAGCTGCGGTAGCACTTCCACCGCCAGTGGTGCCCGTTGCCTGGCCGAAGGGGGTTCCGACCGCCAAAGCAGCGGGAAGAAGGGATAGGAGGAAGAGGGAGAGTGGAAGCATTTTGTGCAGTAAACCGATACATGCATGTGCGATATCCGTTCTTTATAGTAGCCAGCGGTAGAAGTAGACGGAAAAATGAAAGCATGCTAGGTCCACCACGCGTCTCGGGCTCTACAGGACGTCCTCGGGTCCATGTGCATTCTGAGAGGAGCCGAGTTTGTTTTTGAATGCCCGCCGCCGCGGTAAGACTGTCGCCCGCCGTGCCCAGCAACCAAGCTCCGAACCAGTCCGAAACGAACAACGGAAAGAAAGTTTTTACCTGAAGAAAAAGATGAGGGAATAACGCGACATTCAACCGTCTGAGGGAGAGGATGGTTCACCTGAGGAAAATATCAATAAAAACCCGGGCCGCCGATTCCGGAGATAACCGGTAACTCTGATCCTCTTTCCCTCATCATGCCGCCCATGCTACGCGTGCTAGAGCCTACGACATACCACGAGTGTATATCTACGCGTGTACTGAGTCATCTGACCGCCCACAGCAGCTCAGTGCGACGGGCCGGCCATCGCAAGTCGTCTGAACAGTAAGTATCGGTCGCGCACCACACCCGGACTTTCTCCAGCGCAGGCTTTAGCACATAGCGTGCTGATAATTGAAAGTCCGAACACTCGCCATTGAGGATCATGTCTGTGCGTAAAAGCCTTAAATTGCTTCCAATTGAAATCGAAACGCTAGTCTTAGTCTACATATTCTGCTCTACAAGACTTCCTTGGTGGAAGGAACATCTTCGCATAGACCCATGTCCGACGTATCCCATCCATTCTCCTCCAAATACTTCTTGAATAGCGCATCCTCGTTCTCCAACTGCGCATCGCGGTCCGGGATGAGGAACCAGACGACGAGCGTACCCAGAACGCATATAGCGGAGGCTACAAGGAAGATCGCCTGCTGCCCCTTCACCGTCGTGTCGAACTTGTCCATAATAATGGGGAACACTTGCGTACCGCTAGGTGCACGTATGAGTGAAATCAATCAACTTACAGCAAATACGATTAACACTCACAGAGCAGCGCCTGCTTTTCCAACTGCCGCAGAAAACCCGAGGAAGTGACCTCGAACGGGAGTGGGGAAGGACTCGCTGGAGACGAGGAAGTTGCAGTTCTAGAAGTAACTTTTGAGTGGGAGGGCAGTGGACAGCAAAGGACCAACGTACACCAGGTCCCACGGACAAGAAAACTCTGGAACAGACCGAATAGGACGACAAAGGCAGGGAAGGTCGCCTGTAAAGGAATCATGGCACCGCCAATGATGAATCCAAAAACGGAGACGATGGCGAAACCCAATGCATATGTCTGTCTACGTCCAATGCGGTCGATGAGGAATCCACTGTCATCTTAAATGAGACAGCGTTCTATGAAGCGAAAGAGACGCACCCGAAGATAGCGCCTGGTAACGCAAACGCGTTCACAAGAGCCGACCATCCTGTACTCGACAACAGTGTGTTTGAGTCGGAGAATCCTGAAACGATAGTAGGTGCTAGAAGATTGAATGCTGAAAAAAAGATCAGATATCACACAGTCACTACAACAATAATGCGCACGATAGACAACGACGTCGCTGTGAAGTAATGTAAGACGCGCATACGAAGTGGATGAAACGGTTACATACTAAAGGAACCAAGCACTGCAGCATCCGAGAAGAGGAAGCCAGTAGCGACGTACGGCAAGCTTGAGAGGAAACTTGCGTTGAATGGCGTGTTTGTGATACTGCGTAGAGTTGACGAGACGCATACGAAAGAAGAAAATCACGAGAGGGAGCTACAGTTCATGGATGTCAAAGGAAGCCAGCCAGACCGAAGGGTGTATGGAACATACAACGATACCAATCCCGAAACATATCCTCCATATACCGTCAGAGGCTTTGCTGTGATAGGCGGCAATGACGATGATGGAGACGATAGAAGACCCGACAAATCCGGACACAATAGCGACATTGGTCGCACTGGCAACGAGGACACCGCGCTTTTTCTGCACACTACGATAAAGGTCAGTCGACGAGAAGTACCAAAAGTAAATGATACATACTACGGAGTCTCATCTGCGGCTTCCACGGCTTGCGCAGTACAAACAGCGTATTCGCCACCGGCACCGACCCCCGCCACACCTCTCGCGACAACCATCATCCACAACATTCCCGTCGGAGTCGTTCCATGACTCGCAGTCGCAAGCACGATACCCAAAACGAGGAACGCAGTCGTCGCGATGATACCCAGCTTCCTTCCCCAACGGTCGATGCAAAGCCCAAAGAAGATCATACCAACAACATCGCCGACCAGGATACTATTGCTCAAGCGAGCTTTCATTTCCGTTGTCTGCGCGTCCGGGTAGAGTGCAGCGAGAACCGGGTTCATGTAACCGATGATCTGAATGTTGTAGCTGGACCGAACGTGAACAACTCTGAGGGTAGAAAATCATAGAAATAAGACCGCACCCATCGGAGAATAAGGCTATTCCAGCGACGAGAACGTTGAACACGGCCGAGAAGTTGCTGATGGGCTTTGATTCCGAGCTGCCGCGAGGGAGAACTGCTGTCGTGTATGCCGAGTCGGTGGAAGCCTTGTCGTCGAAGGTTGTGTGCTCTCGCTGTTGTTCATGCTGATCAGAGATGAGGGCCGACTCATCCAGGAATGACCCTCGCTAGCCCACCTTTAAGTCAACCCTTCGCGTGCATATCAAATCTCCTACGAACGTTGCCCATGAACATTGACATTGATAGAAAGAGATGGTCGTGTGAGCAATTTAAAATTTGCGAGATCTGCGATCGCACGTGCTTGACACTTTATCGCAAAGTCGCGTCCTGAATCCCGGTCAATTCGCCCTGATTTCCGTGCCTGCTCTTGGTTCTTACCAACGACCAGCATCTCCTCGATGTTATCTGCCAGCAATCGGGTTTTGAGCGTCCTTTCCGGTACCTATTTCAAGTTTCACTGCTACGTTTTTTTTATGCATGGTAAGGGACACATAGCACGTTATAGAGGTTGTGCTCACCTTCATTTCCGTGGCGGTTGACAGCTTCCTTTGGGATATCGCTTCTTACCGCGCATCTCAGCCTCTATTTGCGTTTTCCTGGCGTCCTTCGCATTACAGACTCCCATTTCACCTTCCTCCGTCGGCCTATTTGCACCTCTGCTCGGCGTGCGGACCTCATCCCGCAGGGCTAATATCCTAGCTGTTGGGCTGAACCTTCTTCCCGTTATCTTCGTATTCGATTTCCTTTACCGCGCACATGCGTTCTACCCAAGCGCCGATGTAGCCTTTTCACGCACGGGCTTCGTCAATAGCACATCCGCCAAGGTCGTCTTTCGACACCCAGCCATGACCAGCGCTGCTTCGGCCACGGTGATTTTGACTTGGCGAGGGGAAGATGCCCTTGACGAGAGGTCGATTAGTGTGCCTGTAGGATTCGACGGGGTAGCCACCGCTCACCTAGTCGATCTCACGCCAGCAACGACGTATGTGTACACCACGTCGCTCAACCATTCTGGATCCTTTACCACCTCCCCTTCCCCTGAAACCGACAAGATCTTCCGGTTCATCAGCACGTCTTGCTTGAAACCTTTTTATCCATACAGACCCTTCTCGCATGCACTAAACATCGCGGGAATACGCCACCTCGCATCGTTCATCCAGACTGAAGGGAAATCGGATTGGATCTTCTTCCTAGGTGACTGGATATACATCGACCTGCCCATTTCGCTCGAACCCCACTACACAGAGCTCTTCCGTCAGATTTACGCTTCTCCGGATTGGTCACAGGAGCTTCGAGACATACCGTGGCTTCATGCATTCGACGACCATGAGTTGATCAATGATTACTATCCCGGTATGGATCCTCAGCTCGTGAGTCATGATCCTGGAAGTCATCATGGGTACTGACGAGATGACAGACAATGTACGAAGCAGCTTTAGCGCCTTTTCGTGCGTATCAAGGGCATGCAAATCCAGATGGCCACAAAGGTAATGAGGAGAGCTGGTACACATTTCGCCGTGGGGATGCTTCGTTCTTCGTACTCGATACACGGAGTGCGAGATCTACGCCTCCGGCTAAAGAGGATAGTGGGTTCGGTAAACGAACTATGCTGGGAGCGAAGCAGCTTTCCGCTCTCAAGGCATGGATCAAAGGGGAAAGGGGATGGAAAGTCGTAGTAAGCGGGGTGCCATTCACGAGGGTGCGTTTCATATCTGCTTAGTAGAGATCATGTTACAGCAATGTGGCTTTAGAATTGGAGCGGCGGCAGAGATGAGATGGATTCGTGGGCGGGGTATTTGGACGAGCGAGACGAGATTTTGGCGCTGCTATGGGAAGTTGGAGGAGGAATCATTGTAAGTGGGGACAGACACGAACACGGTGAGCGCCTTCTATTCCTCCTCATGACTACACGGGCTGACCTGTACATTTCCTTCAGCAACGGTTAAATTCCTCCTCCTGTGGGGTCGGGTTATCCGACGGAACACGCCGTCATCGAGTTTTCTACCTCGCCATTGTCGTTCTTTTTTCAACCGTTCGTCAGGGAGTACGTGGAGCACGCCGAAACGGACGTGACGATTTATCAACACCCCAAAGGATCGTCAAAGTTCGGCGTCTTTGATTTTGATTCGACTGGGACGGTATGGACGGTGGGATTTGCGCTGGTAGTCGACGGAATTAAAAGCTGGGAGTATGTGCACAGATGGGAGCCTAGTATTGTTATATAGCTCTCCAGTTCTGCGTGGCATGCATGAGAATACAGCCTGCTCATCGACCATGGGTGGAGACAGGTTGGAGAGGTACATCGCCGAGACAGACAGGGACCAAGGTTCATTTCCTTGTCTTTCGAAGGCACCAAATGAGCAAGACCTAAACGCGCCCCAAAAAAGACGCGTTAGTGGAAGTCGTGGCAGGAAGGCGGTGGCAGTGCCTCAGTCTGTCTGTGTTTCCCACCGCCATCATATGACCTTTGTCGTCTTAACCACAGACGAGGGCTACCTTCCACCACCACCACCATCATGCTGGCCCGCATTATTCAAGCCCACTGTATTCCACGCCTTCAGGTTTGTACTGTCAGAAATCTACCGTCAATTCGGACCGATATCACCGTATACACGCGTTTTTCGTCCTTGATCATGATCATGGTTACTTTTCTTGACCATGGCCTTTTTTCTCTTGGCCTGCGGACCACGAACCTGTCAATTATACAACTCACTTGAATCATCGGGAAAGTAAGTGGCTTGGTCGCTCTTTTCCGCCTTCTAAGCAGCTGTTAACCTAAAGTCGTGCTTCACGATCTAAGCCATTCTACTTTTAACTTTGGGGGTGTGGTTCGTTCCAAGCTGAGGCTCTTCCTTCTAGCACCGACAACGCGTCAGCGCATTATGCCTTACGGTGTTTTATTCCTTCCAAAATGAATGGTATGCCGTACAAAAAATCCCTTGCCCCGGGCACGCTCATCATTTAGGCGCGCATTGCAGCATCTCATGATGCTAGCAGGTTGTTGAATCCGGCGAAATACGCCTCCGGACGTTGGATTCAATATGCCAGAGCGACGTATCTTTGTGATACATCGTGGTCGACAAGTATAATAGTAGGTAAGTTATAAGTCCTTCTTCCATGAGCTGCACTCACTGATAATCATCATGAGTGCCAGTAGCATCACCAGCGCACACCGCAGCTCCTTGTTGCTCCCGTCACAGTCTATCTCCTCGTGGACTTCTCATGACAGTCATGACGTGATCCCAACCAACGTCCACCTCTTTTACCCCAATGCACCAACTGTCCATACCGCCCGCGCATACTTGCAGGCAGGCCTCTGTATTTGTCGGTCAACTGGAGAGAACATCGCTCTTCAGAGCGTTGTCACGCAGCTACGGTACTCCAAGATAGGCGAATCGCCGCAGGATGAGTACCTTACCGCACGTGTCGAATATCTGTTTGCCGGCATCCGCTATCCAGGTTTTTATGCAGAAGTCGACTTCCTTCGCGCCCAGGACTCGACGCCATGCTCCCAGTCGAGCTCGAATGGACATATAGCCACGCTTCTGCGCAATGACCCCAAGGTCAAGCTGGTTGGCGTTGACGCCGCGGCCAAGCATTGCGATTCCACATCCCATTCCGTTCGTCATATGATACGCCATCCGCGCACATTCTGTTCTTCCCTCTTCGCATCCAAGTTCACGTACTCAATGAACATACATCCAATGGGTGCAGATCTTTGTTGTCGTCCCGCTCCGAAGGCCCAGGCCGTTATGAACTTTCTTCATCCTGAGGACTGTCCGTTCAGCTTCGAGCGACTCGCTTCTCTTGTCGACTTTTTCACGTCTGGACCTTCCCCAGCTCAAAGTCAAGTTGCACGTAACGGCTATCACATGGCTGCTTTGGTATGGCATGCGGTGACTCGATTGGCGAAGGGACATGTGCAGCACGATAATCGCACCCTCAAACCTATGGGAAAGTTTGGCGCATCGCGTCTGTTTGACTGCGTGCGGTACGGAGAACAAATTGACGAGCAGGATCTGGCGGGTGCACGAGCCGAATGGCAACACTGGGAAAGACGATACAAGGATGCAAGTGAGGAGAGAATGGCGAGACTAAGACGGGCCCGGGAGGACTTGGAACTTCACCGACAGCAGGCTGTCCGGAGACAGTTCCGAGAAGCGATCACTGATGAAGTTCTTGTACGAGCCATGGAAAGCATGCAGGAGATTCGACGTGAACGCGAGAGACTCGAGGTAAGATATTCATTTTAAGCCGAAATCTGCAGGGCTCATTGTATCTTCTATCCAGACCATTGAAGTGCGTTCATTCCCCCGACGTCGATCTCGTGAAATAATGTGGGATCTTAATAGCGCACCTGGCGTGAGCTCTCTCTCAATGATGCCAATGATCAAAAGGCCGTGTTGCGCCTAGTCGCCCAAGTAACGTCACAATTAGCTTCTGATTCACCTGCGGTGTGGAGAACTATCGGCTCAGTCCCACGCGACGCTGCGCTATATGTCATGAACATTTTACAGACGGTGCGATTGTCCTTTGCTCCTCGGAAAGCAGTTGCTCACTCAGTACAGGAACTGGATGCCTCGTCGACCGTCGACGCTTATCGTTCGACATGTCTTAAATGTCTCCGCGTCTTGACGAAGAAGCACGAAATGCTCCCCGATTCCTTCTTCTGTCGACAAATTAACCGGGAAGGATCCAGTCCTATATGTGGTGGCGGCTTCGGGGTAAGCTTCAATACAACTTCCAACTTATCATATTTAGTAACGTTCATCGGAAGGATATTTGGAAAGGCACATTGACTCGATCTCAGACGCCGGTCTGCCTGAAGGTCCTGCGAGTGTTTGGGAACAATGTTGATAAGATTCTTAAGGTTCGTCGTGCACTCACCTGGCGGTGACAGACTTGATTGAAGCGAGATCAGGCGTTCTGCCATGAAGCACTGCTATGGAGGCAGCTACGACACCCGCGACTACTTCCTTTCCTGGGCGTGGTAGACGACCTCTTCCCGCATAGTTTCTGCTTGGTATCTCCCTGGATGGAGAACGGCAATATTATGCAATTCTTGATCAAGAATCCTACTCATGACCGCTTTCAATCCGTAGGTTTCCCTTCGCGCGTCTGACACAGGGCGTTAATTGTTTCATCAGGTACTAGAAATCGCCGAAGCAATTACCTATTTACACGCACTTGATCCCCAGATAGTGCACGCTGACATCCGCGGGTAAGGAAGTTCTTCGTCCTCGCGCAATTCATTTGGCTGATCGGGGCCGTGTTAGAGCAATGTCCTTGTATCAGATGATGGACATTGCCTGCTCGGTGATTTCGGTATAAGTGTCATGGTGGAGACCCAAGCGCCAGGAAGCTCTACACGCCTTCGCGGTGCTGTTCGATGGATAGCTCCGGAAATGATGGATGCCACATTGTACGACCCTTCGTATCTCTCCGCGAGAGATATCTATTCATTCGGGTGCACTATCATCGAGGTAAGTTTTTCGTACACGTCTTCTGTGCTCTGCTTCTCATCACAAGTGCCAGATCTACAGTGGAAAGCCGCCCTTTTACCATCTGCGATCGGATCCTGCTGTGATAAGCGAAGTAGTCGTTCACAGAAGGACGCCCCCTCGTCCCCCTCATGAGCAATTCCCCTCAGATGATCTTTGGGATCTCGTCGTAGCGTGTCTTTCTCCATGCCCCAAAGATCGCCCAAGTGCAACTGTCTTATATCAGTTCCTCCATAGTTTGAATCTCTCCTCCACTGATCATTGACAGCCAACTACAATTAATTCAAGCTCGTACGATCGTACAAGTCCGAGAACTGTAAACATCGTTATATTTTGAAGCATTACCAAATTCGTTACCTATACAACGTACATACTCGTACTACTAGTACAGATTCTGGAACCACAGCGTCTATGCAGCGTGAGTACCATGGTCAATGCTCTCGTCATGGGAAGATGTATCATCACGTCCGGAGAGATCATGCAGAGACTGCAGAAGGTTGCTGGCCGTAGGTCGATCTCTGGCATCCGATGCAAGACATCTGACCAACAGCTCCCAAAGCTCATTCCACGGAAGTTCCTTCAGTGTTGGTCGAGGCGGCATTCGCTTATGAATGATTACTTCGTTGATGACACCGATGTCATTCCTGATATGGGAAAATGGCGGTTTCCCCGTATAAATCTAGCGAGCTGGAATGAGAAGAGATTCGGAGACACGAGCTATTGCACACCTCGATGACTGTACAAGCAAAAGAATAAATGTCCCGCGCTGGAAGATACGCCTTTTCGAAGAGCGATGTGTCGATCATCTCGGGAGGTAGCCAACGAGTTGTACCCTTTAAAAGAGTGGTGCTACCCGGCGCTTGCGTCTCCGCCATGAGGCTTATACCGAAATCGGCCAGAACGCAGTGAAAGTCGTCGGATACCAGGACGTTGGCCTAGACGACGTAGACAGCGTTGAGTTCGAGAACATGTGGATCACGGAACACATACACCGCGTATGTCTGCGTGAACAATTTGGGGATCGAGATCGTGCAGGTACCGAATTCCTTCTGCGATCTCCATGATCTGGAGAGGCGTGAGGACAACTAGCGTATTACCGACGATATAGCGCACCGATTGGAAGCGATCGTGGTCTGGATGATCGAGAAGGAAACCCATAATATTACCATTCATCATCCATTCCGATATCAGGCAGAAACAGGGAGCGAAAAGATCATTGTTAATTCCTAAGAAGGGCAGCACGTTTGGATGCCGAAGCTGCCGCCACACTAGAGCTTCGTGGCAGACCGCCTAGTAGCCCGGGCGATCAGCGAAGTTTTCGGGTCCTTGCATTGAACGACAACGCACCTTGAACATCTTTGTTCGGTCCTGGGTGATGAACAATCGTAGAATCTTCAAACAAACAGGCCTCCGATCAGAAGACATTGTTCCTTGCCAGATATCCTTTGAACACCGTCAGCAACATACACCAAGAATACCCAATCATTGAAGGAATTCACCGCGAATCCGCCGCCCCAGATGGCGCTCGATCCCAGCCTTTCTACGTCACCACAGACGAACGAACCAGGTAGAAGGTCGTATCGCTTCCCGAGGGCTCTGAGACACTTGATACAGGTAAAGCGATAAGTGTCGATTGTTGTTGAAGCATCGAGTTCCTATTCGCAATGAGCGTGTGTAGCATAAAGAAGCACCAGCACTTACTGTTTGTAGAATCTCCATCACAAGTGGGGCAACATCGCGTGATACACCATGAATCGTTCGCCACACCGCCGTAGAATCGGATGTTAACTGCGAGCGTACTTGCGACACGAATTTGAGCTTCTCCTGTTCGTTCTTTGGATTAGGAAGAGAGAGGTCATGCCAGTTGCGCTACATGTCATCAGAATCTCAGACCTTTTGGGAATCGACAAACCTACTTTTATCTTTTGCTCGTTCGCCACCTAGATGAACGACAAGGAAATTAATGCAAACTCTTTCATATCTAAAACAAGAGCACTCACACGCTCGGCTGACACTGCAGATATCTGTCTCTGGCGACGTATTTCCTTCCATTTCACCTCACTCGCTGTTTCGTATCGGCGCTCCCAGTGATTCCAAGCTTGCCTCGCTCTTTCAAGAACTTCGTCGGCAACGTGCTGGCGATAACGCATGCAGTCCACCGTTCGGAGGAGTCCGCACTTGCCCATCGGTTCTAGATCGAGCAACTGGTGTTGGACATGCTGCGCCAGGCGGGAAACGGCATGCCATATCCAAGCCGACATATGGTAGCTATTCTGCTCTACAACGTTATAGGATGGAGCAACGTCGGACGCGTAGAAGGCGAAAAGAGAGGCGAGGCGCTCTAGGCTGAAGGGGTCCTGCTCTGGGTGGAGGAATTCCATGATAGCCTGAGCTTTGAGTGGAGGACGTTGAATGGGATCCCCGCCAGTGGGGTGGATGGTCATGTTGTCGGCGGGTTTATACGCCAGCCACGTTGAGCAGAACGCCGAGAAGGGACGTCGTATCACGTCTAGAAAAGATGGTGACGCCGAGGAACTGCTTTGCTTGGCCTCGGGATTCACGCCGAACAAATTGGCACGAGGATCATCACGCAGAAGCGCAGCAAGATGGCCATCGCCACTAGACTGCGGCGCGTCAGTGTCGATGGAGCGCTGTAAGTCCACCTCTACGGAGAACTCCGGGTGCAGAACGCCGTCTATCAAAGGTGCAACGTAAGCCGTAAGGTATTCGTCCTGCTGCAAGTCATTCATCTTCGAGTACACGAGGTGCGTCAGAGCACTCTGGTGCGCGAGATTGATCCCTAAGGAACGACTGGCATCGACGGTTGCGTGTAGATACGCACGAGGGTTGTGGACCATGGCGTCGTCCCTCTGGAATAGATGGACATTCGCGGGTGTAGGGCCCTCCGACGATGAGAAGGAGGATTCAGAGCAAGATGGGAATGCGAGTGATGGCGAGTCAGAGGTGCTCATGGTTACTGGACACATTCGAGAGAGCTTCAATTGTTATATGTGTTAAACACGATGCGTTCCGTGCGAAATAAGTCCTAATCTTGTGCTCTTTCCTGAGTACGAAGGAGGATCGTTGACGACATCAAGCGCGTACATGCGCACGTGGTGGCTTCCACGGAATACGAAACACCGGAAGTCATGAGGTCAAGGTGGTGGTACCAGGCTGCGGAGAGAGATGCGGTTTCCCAGCTATGTGACAGTGAATCCGTGCAAGTCTTCTCAGATTTTCGGAGTCCGCGCTGCTAGAAGTTGTAGAGTTCGGCTCAGTTCACGTAGTCAAATGAAGAAGACTCTCACCTAAGTGTACACACCATTGTGCAGCTGTTTCAGGGGAAAAGGTTTGGGAACGTGATACAGGGAAAATGTGTGGGGGTTGAAAATAGTAGATAAGATTAGATGGCCTTCGGCCTAAACGTCCGACTTGGCGGCGGAGTTTGCCGCGACCCTCTTTCCGCCTCGCCATGGCTATCTATCTTCATCCCTCCACCCATCGGCGCCGCACAGGGCGAGACCTGGGCTAGACGTATTGCCCGATTGTATATCTCTCCCTTCTCCCAGATTTCTAGTGACAGCGCGGACGCGAACAGCTAAAATCTACTAATCCTGCGCTGTCTGCCTGTAACACGTCTATTTCAACGTAGGTCGTGTATCCTATAATATTGAAGTGGTGTATTCATTTCGCAAGATAGAAGACCACGATCATGGCGCGCACTATTGTTGTTGTCGGGGCGGGCGTCATCGGGCTCACCACCGCCATCCGTATCCTGCAATCTTCATCTGACACGAAGGTCAGTATATCCTACAAATCCTTCCTTGCCTGACCATTCCTCTTAGGTCGTCATCCTCTCCAAAGACCTGCCAGGCGACCCCCTCATACCAACCTATGCCTCACCGTGTGCCGGCGCCCATCATTTATCTTTCGCTGCCGACGATGACATTCTCCAGAGGAAGATTGACAAGCGAACCTTTGATGTGATGTGGGCCCAGATTGAGGCGGCTGAAGAGAGCGCGTCAGACGAATGGGAGAAGGCGTACGGCGAGCACCTTCTGAAGCTCCGGCAGACCGAATTCTATTGTCATCCCGGCGACAAACATATCGCGTTTTTTGAAGATCTTCCCGACTTCCAGGTCCTCGAGCCGCCAGAGGGCTCCCACCCCCCGATTCTGCACAGTGTGTCGTTTACGAGCATGACGATGGATACCGGACCTTACCTTGACGTCTTGGTGAAGCACTTCAGGGCGTTAGGAGGCGTCTTGGAGAGAGCTGAGCTAGGATCCTTGGCTGAATCGATTAACCATCCGGCGGTGGTTGCTCTTACCTTGGAGGCCCTGACATTAATAAGACGGTGCGTATAGTTATTACTACTCTCTCGATTTCGCGTATTTAACGTATTTAAAGGAGTCAAAGAAAGTTGAAGCTATCATTAACTGCACCGGTCTGGGGTCTATTGGCCTCTCCGACGTCAAAGACATCTCCATGTATCCGGTCCGAGGGCAGGTCCTTATTCTAGACGCCCCTTGGGTGAAGGAAGGCCGCACTCGCCAGGTGGGGTCGCTCGCCGCCAGCGAAACCTTGGCATCCGAGTCGTCGTCGACTGCGGAAGAAGTGGGTGGAGGAGAAGGCGGCGAACGCACGTACATCATCCCTCGCAAGAGCGGACAGGTCGTTATCGGCGGTACGCGTGAGGTTGGAGATTGGTCGACAACGCCAGATCCGGCTACTACGTTATCGATCAAGCGAAGGGCATTGGAGATCTTTCCAGAGTTGTCGCCTGGTTATTTGAAATCGCCGACGAGGAAACCTGGACCGGAAGATCTAGACCCCATTGTGCTGAAGGAGGTCGTTGGGTTCAGGCCGGCGAGGAAAGACGGGTTGAGGCTGGTGAAAGGGAGTGACGTCGCTGGCGCAAAGGTGATACATAACTACGGACATTCCGGTGCAGGATGGCAGGCGTCTTGGGGATGTGCAGAAGAGGTTGTTGCGTTGCTCAACGAGTAGCCTAAACGAGCTTGTATCATACTACTAACGCCCTCCATAAGAGTATAAAGTACAGGTT
>JADNRX010000642.1:0-28141 GCA_015501595.1 Hymenopellis radicata
ACGTGTGCTGATTGCGCTCCCAGGACTTAGTACAACGTTGCAAGTGACTCAATCTCAACAAGCCTAATCAAGCTCTGAATCCATCGAAGTTACTGTCACTGAACATTGGAAGTCCGGTCGCTCATGATCCTATGCCACGCGCTAAGTATAAAACATTTCAAGTAAGATCTACTAAGTCCATTGTGACTAAGCGCGCCGAATCTCCACACGGGGGTGGCGTTAATTTTTTCACTCTCGGATGTTCAACTAACATTGTCGACCGCTTGGGGTGACACTGGGCCGGTGCCGTCGAGGGTCCAAGCCATAGGATTGGAAATGTGTGATTCTTTGAGGAAGCAGTTTTTTAGCACTGCAGAGATGCATTTCCTACTTTGGTGGTCCCAGTGTCACGTATGTGCCTGTTGACGCTTTTGCGCGTAAGCTCCAGACCGCGCTTGAAGGCATTGCGCTTCCACGTCGTACCTCAACCAAGCTTCAATCTCCAACCAACTTGGGCGACATGCCTTCACGCGGATGGGAAGCTCAAAGCTAGCAAGGTTTCCCACTGGCATCGGCCAGGTTTTTCAAGTTCCGGCCCAAACACAGCAGGCTACCCGGCGTGAGTCGCGTCCCACGAAACGTTAAAGAAAGGCGTGTACGAGTACCTGCTGTTTTCGGGACTGTTCATCTTAATTGTGATTTTGTTGCCGCAATTCGTCCAAATTGTCTCTTGCAGTCATTGAGGAGAGATCTCCGGATCAGTCCACTCCCAAACTGGAAGTATGCTTGCCACTCAAATAACGACAGTTCGTCGTGACCGAGCAAGTGTTATCTGAATCTGCCACTGAGAGCGTTCTATTTAAACTGTCTGCCCTTACGACTACTAACATTGACTCAAGCTGGAGCGCGACTTGGACCAAATCCTATTGTTTCATGCAGGACATTGAGCTAGTGCATACGGTCGTGCTGATTCCGACGCGTCAGTAGTAAAAACAAAGACTACATACCCGGACACGGGCTACTTGTACACACATTGATTATTTAGACACGCTTCTTCACCCATGCGAAGTACAGCTGGCACGAATACTGCCACTCCATGTCGTCACGGCCCATCTCTTCTAGGAATCCCTGCTGCACTTCCTTTGTAAGTCCAACCGTAGTAGGACTGACAGTCGCCGCGCCCAGAGCGCCAACAAGGGCCTTCCTCATCATCTGACTGAGACCCGCCAAGGCCGGCTCTGCTCGACGTAAGAAACGCGTTTCAACGCGCCTTGATGGGGAGAACATACCTTCGGGAATGGGATTGATGGGCAGATCAACCTCTCGGACATGAACCTCACTGAGCTTGCTGGAGGACTCAAGATACGAAGAAAGCGTCTTGCCGTAATGAGGGTCTCCGGCTTCCGACTCATGGACTTCACTAGAGCTGAAAGGCCGAGCTTTATTCCTGGGCCTTGTCCAAACCTTGGAAGGCCTCGGACCAGTCGATATCATCGACCAGAAGCCAACCGCCTGGCGACACAAGATCGATTATGCGGGAAAGGACGAATGCCCATCCGGGAGCTAAAAATAGACCAGCTCAAGTCAGCGCGTTTGGCGTAGAAGATTTAGTCTTACATGGCAGAGCACCAGTCGGATATGAATGACATCAAAGCTCTCCGCCGG
Source organism: Hymenopellis radicata (assembly GCA_015501595.1). Taxonomy (NCBI): domain Eukaryota; kingdom Fungi; phylum Basidiomycota; class Agaricomycetes; order Agaricales; family Physalacriaceae; genus Hymenopellis; species Hymenopellis radicata. The sequence continues at coordinate 1,645 of JADNRX010000642.1, forward strand.
GAACGGGAAGGGCTCTAGTACATTGAGCTGTTGGTAGCGGACGTTGGGAGGCAGGGGCCTAGAAGAGTTTCGATTCGTCAAGGGCTTCAAGATCTTCATATATTGGACGGAGCCTACCTAGCAGGAAGCGGGTTCATGTCGACGGCGAGTACGTCGGCATCAGGGTAGGCCTTAGCCGCTTGAATGGCCCTACGAACCAACGAGTCAGTTGCAAGGACGGCGAGTCGAGCTTAGAGCTTACCATGCGCCTGACCCCGCGCTGCACACAAAAGTCAGCTGGAACGATCCGAGTGTAATCACGGAAAAGGTCCGTACCCAATTTCAAGGATCTTTTGAGGCTTCCCTAATCTGCAGGGGATAGCTTGCTACCCAGGAACTTATCGATTCCATTGTGCATAGCGTCGAGCCTAAGTGCACACTTCAGGACACGAATAGATCGACAGGGATAGCTGAAATCATACCTGGCCCATTCTGCTTCGTTGGCCTGCACGATTGAAGAAATTTATGAGGGATACACCACGAGTAAAAGCATAGCTGCCTACCACTAGGACATAGGGAGTCTGGACGTCAGCTGCAGCCATGTTGAGGGAGTTGAGGAATCGGAATTAGATTGGACCATGTTTTTATACGATCCAGATGAACGTCGTTCGTAAGTCTCGGGTCACGTCACGACGGGCGGCCTCGGAGCCCAATTTGAACAATCCAGGAACTCGGGTCTTTATCACCGACGGATTTGGATCACCCCGATTTACCGTGACGTGACCGGAGGTTAAGGGACAAATCCACTAGGAGATTGGCGATCATCAACTTAGCAGAGGAAATGGAGATAACGCAGCGGCCCCACCTAGTCCCCACCTGCTTTGTCTCCATGCAAGTCTCCCCGTCGGCGAGTAATTATTTCCAATAAGCATTACGCAGGTCGCTGGTGAGCGTTTATTTTGAGTAATCATGAATTCGGAGTCATGCGAGGGAACCAGGTGAGAGCGGGTGTCTAGGCCTTACTGTAGCTATAGCCATGCGGTGTCTCGTCGTTCGTGTATCATCATCAATTCAAATAGGGAAACAGGAAAACGCAGGGGAAAGTGAGAGTGAAATCAGTACTACCTCAAACACTTGTTTTCATCTTCCTCGAAGATTCCGACATTTATCCTCCAAGTACCGACAATGGCCTCTCCAAAACTTCGAATTGCAATTGCGTGTGTTCATTCCCATTCATCGACGTACATCTTCCTAATCCCGAGTCTCATTCAGCGGTGGTGGTGTGGGGGGCATCATCGCGGCTCTCGCCCTATCCAAGTCTGAAAACCTTGAAGTCGTCGTGTACGAAGCAGCCTCTCAGTTCGGAGAGATCGGCGTCGCAATCGGCATGCCATGGAGGCCATGGACGGTCCTCAAGTTGCTTGGGTTGCAGCAATACCTGGTACCGCTCTTGCCCAAGGATCAAATTCCACGCGACGAGATGGGTCAGTTACGTTTTGAGCTGCTGAACAACGCATTGATATTGGTTCTCAAGTACCGACGATTCTCTATCGCAAGTCTGATCAAGCCGTTGGCGAAGACATCTTCATGTGCATGGGTCTAGGTATGTCTGCTCTCCACCGCGCATAACCCAGCTCCTTATAGCGTCCCTTTCAGCTGGTTACACGAGGTTCCGTCGCGCACACTTCCACGCAGCGCTTTTGAAAGAGCTTCCGTCTCGCACCAAAACGTTCACATCAAAGCGTTTGGTTAGCTATACTGAGCCATCTAACCAATCGGAACCAATCGAGCTGCACTTTCAGGACGGAACGACTGCCACGTGTGACATCCTTATTGGGGCCGATGGAATCAAGTCCGCTGTACGCGCCACGATGTACACGGCGGCAGCCGACCAGGCAGAGAAGGAGGGTCGGTCTGCTGAAGCCACCAAGCTGCGCTCCCACATCAAGGCACGCTTTAGCGGCGTAGAGGTCTTCCGTACAGTCATCCCGGCCGACAAACTGCGCGAGTTCGCACCAAACCATCACGCTTTCCAGTGTCCCACTCAGGTCGGTCTTTCGTCACGATAGTAAATTGTAATTGCTGGCTGAAATGTGTTCATAGTTCCTGGGAAAAGAAAAGGTCAGATTGCTTCAATTCTCGTCTGTCCCTCTCCTTATGCAACAATCGTCCGATGCAGCATATTATGTCCTATCCTATCCAGTCGGAACATAGCAAGGTTGTGAATATTGGTATTTACAAGTGCGATTACACCCGTGAGGAGACGATTACCCCGAACCATGGGTAACGGACGTTAGCTCTGAGCATCTAGCCTCGTTGTATCCAGGCTGGGAACCAGATGTGCAGGCTATCCTCAAGGTGGGGGGCGTAACTTCTTATACCGAACTGTCGTTAGCTCATATTCGTACACTCAGTGTGTCGATCCCATTGTCAGCCGATGGGCCATTTGTACCGTCACCGGACTACCGTTCTTCAACGCGTCTCGCGTCGTACTACTGGGAGATGCGGTAAGCATTTTTTTAAAAATTCTCAACGAGTCTTTGCTGACGATGAGTTCTAGGCGGTTTGTGTGCCTCTCCATCTAATTCTTTTAGCTGATTATCCGTCACTCTAGCACGCTATGACTAACTTCCAAGGTGCTGGTGCAGGCCAAGCTATCGAGGTAACCTTTCCCTTTTGTCCTTGCCTCTAGGGATTGCTCACCTACGCCTCTATAGGATGCCTACATTCTCTCGACGATCCTCTCACACCCCTCTATCACCCGCGAGAATGTGACCAAAGCGCTCGAGATCTACTCCGAGATCCGCGTTCCATTCTCTCGCCACGTCTTGGAGAGTTCACGGACCACCGGGGTAGACTGCGCTCTTCACGACGAGGTTGCCGCCGCGGACTTGGATTCGCTCGGGAAGCGTATGCAGGCGGAGATGGAATGGGCCTGGACCTGGCGTCCTGAGGATGAGCAGAAGAAAGCTTTAGATCTCGTTGAGAAGACTTTTGGTTAGACGGGCCGCTGGTCTAGATATAGAGACGCTACCACAACTAGGCTCACATTGTATGTCTATTGTATCGTAGTATTGTACTTGTCCGAATGTACGAAGTAGTTTCAGATCGTCAATAGGTTCGTAGAAGTCAAGGAATATTGCGATTGGTGTCAAGTCTAACGTGCTTAAGGACTCGGAGGGGAATTTGGTAAAAAAGATCAGGCTTGAAAGCGAAAAGACGTTGGGAGAGACTGTGGCGTCTAACGCGTATAGAACAAGTCAGAATACAGCGTAGTAGAACGCTCAAGCTGCTCAAACAATGTCTCAAAGTACCTAGTCGGAATCAAGAAAGCGAACTGGATAAAGACTGGTCTCAAATTTTGAGCTCGGCGCCATCTTGAATCTTGGTTGCCATCGCTAATGTTCAAATGTCTTCGTCCGAGGTACATCGCCCGTGAATATTTTTTGGTACCACTGTACGAAAGTCTACCTTGTAGTTGCCGTTGGGCTAACGCGCTTCTATATCATCTTGGATCCTCCGTATAGCCCGTGGTTGGTAAAGCTGATCTATGCGTCGTCGTCGTAAACAACGCTCGGAATTGGAGGGCAGAACATGGCGGTGTGATCAAACGTGACTTGACCTGGAACCACCATCACCTTGACCTCGTTTTGTGATCTTCTGTCTCCTTGTACACGCCCACGCTCGTACGGCCTGAGCTTTGGAACTGTTATAATCAAGACTCCGGTGCTTGGGTAGATAGATACGCGTGAAAATCACCTTCTTGACGACTCGGAGATTTCTGTACTCTGCGGGCATCCCCGCGTTCGACCTTATTTCTTTGGGGAATACCTTCTCGGTGTTAGGGAATTACTTCTGGCTCCACTTCGGATACATTCTTTACACCACAACTTCTTTAAGGCCCCCAGAATAGTCCTCACATGCAATCAACTCCTTATGCTGATGCAGAAGGATCAGGATTTTGATTCAAGCAGGTATGTACCCATTCCATCATTGCCTTCTTGACGCTTCTTATCAGTATTCAATATTAAACGCCGGTGATTTACAAATCGCAACGGTCTGATTACTTACCACGCCATTTTCAAAGTTTGCGCCACAGAGCCGGGATTTCTTCTCATGCGCACTGCCGCTTCCAGATTTCAATAACGACAGTCTACGCCACGCGACTTGGAGAACGGAGAGGACTGGATCTGTAGAGTTTCAGTGTACTTCACGGCGGTAACGTTCACAGCCTCGTATCCACTTCCTCAAATTGCATTCACTACGTGGATCTGAATTATGTATTTCTCAGTATTGATTCTATCCTCCAATTCAATCGACTCGAAGTAAGTTCTTTCTGAAGTGTGGAACTCAATCATGGCACGCAGACGACTAGAATGCAATCCAGCATTGGTCTTGTGGCGAAGTTGCAGTATGTACCAGTTGTGCGTTACTGACGAATTACAGGCGTCTGCGAAGACACACATGGTTTAATAATGTTTACTAGAGACTCAAGTCGACTTAGGGTGCCAAATCATGAAATCCTTTATTCAAGTAACACCGAACAAGCTGAATATGAGATTGACACTGTTCAGAAACCCTTGATGATGTCTGCAACCCGCTCTGCGACAGCAACGACAACGGCAGCGGGATGTCCCGACACCTGTGTCGGGAACATGCTGGCGTCGCAAACCCTCAATCCCTCCACGCCATGCACCTTGCATCGACTGTCTACGACACTGTTACTCGGCGAGCTGCCCATTCTCGCGCTTGACGTCTGTTACAGCGCATGAGAGGTTGACAGTCATGGCTATGGAAATGACACGTACTGGATGGCCTGTAGACTGACCGTGGAGTCTGGTCCATGCTTCGATGTCATCGTCGGAAACCTTTGAATGTGTCAGTCTCATCGCATCGCGACCACGTGATTATGAACCCACCGTGTCGGGATTGCAATCTGTAGGCCAGAACAGAGACGCCTTGTCGTTGGAGTCCTTTGGAAGATCGAGGGAGTCCGCGAAAGGCTTGGTGCGCGCAATGCGCATCATCAGTCTGATGGCCATGATGCAGAGTGCCATATCGCTACTCTCGCCAACGTAACTGCACAATATGAGCATCCGAAGCGCGTCGTGGGATGGTCACACGTACTTGGGGTCGATCTTGGGATAGTCCCACACGTTTCTGCTCACAAGTTTGACTGTGCCATAACTGGCGGGCTTCAAGAGGAGGACACCCTATGCAATGCAGGTCATTAATCAGGGTTACGGATGAAGAACGCAGTAGCACTCACAGCGGTCAGTCCGGGGAAAGGCCAAGGTTTCTTCTGCCCAAGTGGTGGGGTTAAGAAGGGTGCGAAGAATAGTTCAATATCTGGGGCGGTGGGCCCTGAGCAAAGGTCCAACGCTGGGTATTTCTTTGCTCCATCGTGCATGGGCAAGCTAAGGAACGTGTTTAGGTGGTGACCCGGAAGGAACGCGCATGGACGGACCTCATATCATCTGAACGAACGAAGCAGGCCACTTGTACACTCAAAGACGAAAGAGGGCCTTTGCCAGTGAACAGCCATACTACGTAGGCCCACAGAGCACCAAGAGGTCGAAGAAGATGATCCCAGGTGCCGCCCTTGGCTCGAATCAACATAGGACCAGGTGAGAAGTGCTACATAGACCGGTGAGTCCGTCATTGATCGATGTTTTCCGTCAAGAACTCACATCCTGAAGATATTCACCGACCGGAAGGTCACGTACAACCGGAATCTTCAGCTTTTCCAAGTCGGCTGCTGGCCCAATTCCGGAAAGCATCAGGATCTGAGGTGTCCCGATAATTCCGGCTGAGATGATGACCTCCTTGGAAGCGGGAACGTAGAAACGTTGCCCGGCCCTGGAGGTGGAAAAGATGAGACCTGTCGCGCGAGGCACCTTGTCGTTTGAGGTCATTACGACCTTCTCCACCATGCATTCCACCGCGACAGTCAAATTGGGACGAGCTAGGACTGACGGGGGGAGGTATCCCGTGGCAGCAGAGACACGATTGCCGTTCCTGGTAACGTTACGAACAAACAGGCCGACTCCAGTTGGTCCAGCATCTGTGTTGAAGTCGCTAAGCCGCGTGATGAGCATGTCATCGTCGACATTACGGGAAAACTATGCTCACTGCACATGAGGTATGCCAACATTTACACTGGACCGCAGGATATCCTTCGTGATAGGCTATAACGAGACTGTCAGCAAGGTGCTCGTGCCCAGGCCAAGGTTGACCTTACCGCGATGATACCGTGGGTCGTAGCGGCCGGACCGTCCGTACCATGAAGCGCGGGGTCTATGTTTGGAAAGTCGGAATGAGGGGAATATTTCTCGGCCTTGCGGAAATAACTGGATAAAATAGTTTTAGGCACGGGGAGGCACGTTGAAAGAGAACGGCTGACGGCTTCATGGTCTCATAATCCCATCCCTTGGCGCCTTCCTGGACCCAAGCGGAAAAGTCTAAAGCACGGGAGTCAGCTAGAATACAAGGGGCATTGTTGGGGCACGAACCTTCCGGCGCGCAACGGTGATACATCGAGCCATTGATAGAGCTGAAAATCAATGTGATGAGGGGACGAGACACCAGTCAACACCGTGCAGCTTACCTCGTTCCTCCGAGAAGTCGTCCACGTGGCCAATAACTAGTACGGCCACCAAGAGTCGACATTCCACTAAACGAGTCGGTCGTCAATCAAACGTTTAAGGCAACGCTCATGGGATTCAAGCTCACGCTGTCTCATAGTTCCAGTCGTACTCGCTCTTCATCATCAGGGGAAATGCGAGGGGAATGATAGCATTTCGTACGCCCTGGTTGCTTCAAACCGGAGCCTACATTGAGACGCGAATATCGTGCTGTGCGATGGAACACGGACCTCTTCCCAGCCTCAATGAGCAATACGTTGACGCTGCGGTCCTCTGAAAGTCGTGAAGCCAAAACGCAGCCAGCGGTTCCTGTGAAGGGGGTGAGTACTAAGTCTGAAGAACTTGACAAGTTGCGCCAACCTCCTCCTACGATGACGTAGTCATAGCTTTTGAAGGGGTTCCCCTGCACCCTAATAACATCCTCGTCCGATGTAATGGGTGTTGCGAAACGGTGAGGATCTGAGATGATAGAATGTGAGGATCCCATGTCTTCGAGTTCGAGGACGAGGCGAAGGTGGTTGAAGATACAAAGTGACCGACGGATTTAAATGTTTCAAGCGCATTCCCAATTGTTCCCAAAGGACAATGTCAAGCCTATCACACCCGACCACCCAAATCTAGAGCCGAGCCCTGTTTGGTCGCGCTGGACCTAGGTTTCAGGCTCAAACCACCCACTGAAAATTTCAAAATGAACTGCCTTTCTGGCAAGCGTCCACGCTGCCCTACGGCGTGACACGGGTTTCCAGATTTATTCCGGGGCGGCAGAGTTACGGCCGGTGCGTATGGCCGAAATCTATACAATCTCGAATCAACTAAGTACGATTGCCTCCATGGAGGTACAATTAACGGATGTCAGGACTCTGATCAGACTCTGATCACATCTGATGATTGATCACGTCAATCTGTGATGCCATCATCAGACTTTCCTTCGCCTAAACCACTCGGGTTTTGGGGCACTGGTGACTACTGCGGCGCCTCGGACCTGCGATATTTTGAAGCATGGGCGTTTCGTTGTGTCCAAGGGGAATTACTCTGAAACTCTGGGCTTCTAGACACCAATTGGGAGGTCTGGATTCCCGATCCCGACGGTCGTCTGTAAGCTCTCTCACTGGCGTGTCACAGGCCATTTCATAAATTATTAACGCAGTCCATGAATATTTCCGTAAGTAATTCACGAGTTTGAACGTGCATGTCACGCGACGCTATCGATGAATTGAGGTTGGCATAACGTCAATCTCTCTCACTCGCACCCTCCACCATAATCCACTATGTCTATCCCTACCAGGAAACTCGGCCAGACTCTCGTCTCTGAAATCGGATACGGGTCAATGGGACTGTCGGGCGGCTTCTATGGGGCTGCCGACTCCGACGAAGAACGATTCAAGGTGTGTTGTCGTGTTGAAGCACTTTGCAGGATATGGACCTTAGCAGGTTTTGGACGCGGCCCATGCGAAGGGTTGTACTTTCTGGGATACCGCGCACATCTACGGAGACTCCGAAGAACTCCTCGGCAAGTGGTTCAAGCACAGCGGGAAGCGAAGCGACATCTTCTTGGGCACCAAATTCGGCATCAGCCCCCAGGGAGTACGTGGAGATCCCGCCTTTGTCCGGGAGCAAGTCGCCAAGTCGCTCGAAAGGTTTGGAACCGACTACATTGATCTATTGTATCAACACAGGTGGGCACTCGCCATTGCTCTGTTCAGTTCCCAATAATATTTTACACCCAGAGTTGACCCCAACACGCCCATAGAGGTTGGTTTTATCTCTGTAATAGTTCTCCCCTGCTAAACCGATGGACAGATAACCGTCGGTGCGATGGCCGAACTTGTCAAGTGCGTCAAGCTTCCATCCATGTTTCGTGTTCTCACGAGTGCATTGATGTCATCAGGGAAGGAAAAGTCAAGTACTTGGGCCTTTCGGAGTGCTCTGCTAAAGCTCTTCGCCGTGCTCACGCAGTCCATCCGATCGCCGCTCTCCAGATGGAGTACTCTCCCTTTGTCCTTGACATTGAGGATCCCAAGATCGCGTTACTCGAGACCGCCAGAGAGTTGGGGGTCACGGTCGTCGCGTACTCTCCGCTTGGACGAGGCTTGCTCACTGGGCAATACGTACGTACACCGCCCTGTGCACCGTGGATTCTCATTTAGGTCAATGCTGCAGAAATCGCCCGCCGACTTCGCGGAGAAGGACTTTAGGCACACCATTCCAAAGTATTATTCATCCTACCTAAGTCGCCGCGTTCTGACCACCGGGCTAACAGGTTTTCCGCTGCGAACTTCCCCAAGATCCTCGACGTCGTTTCCCACTTGAAGAATATTGCCGAAAACCACAACGCGACGCCGGCACAGGTGACGCTCGCGTGGATTCTAGCTCAAGGCCCCGAATTTATCGTCATTCCGGGGACCAGAAAGCTGAAGGTCGGGATCCTTTGTTACAATCCAATGCTGAGAACGCTCATTCCCGCGCGTAGTATCTGGAAGAGAATCTTGGCGCCGCCACTATCAAACTTAGCAAAGAGGAAGTTGCTTCTATACGCAAGGTTGCCGAGGAAACTGAAATTCCCGGGGACAGAAACGCCAGGATGACGGCGATGCTCATCGACAGCCCGGAGTTGCCAAAGTAAAGAGAACAGTCGATCTCGAGGAATAAATGTACTGTATATGTGTATCTGAGCCTGTATGGCGAAAGTCGTTGAGGCTATTTGACCCAACCTACTATAAAGCTGTATGGATTGGGGCATCATAAACAAATAGACGTCACGTCGCTCCTTTTGTGCTTTCAGAGAGAAGACGTAGATTTGTACAGCTTTTCTGAACTAAGGTACTCTTACTACAGACTTTCAACGAACTCCCGACACGTCAGCCACTCCAACTAGGTATAGAAGCATTAGTTTTTATCAGGATCTCAATCCTGGCCAATCTCACCTCGTTTCTCAACTCTTCCTTGCGCCCAGTCGTACATTTGAACGTTTGCGCAGCATCTAGAACGATGTAGCGCCGAAATGTGGCGCTGATGTCGATGGCTCTTTGTCGTGATAAGACATCCTTGGAAATAGTGATGTTCACCAGTTCCGGAACAACCTGCTGCTGGAAGACGGCATAATCGTCCAGGCATCTTTGAAGGATCACGTCTTTATCACAGGTATACGTGGGCGAACGGCGGCGAAGAAGACCGGAGGATAACTCAAGACTGCCTTCGACGATACTTATCAGAACAAATTCGAAAATAAAATTTCCGCTATGTAACCGACTCGTCAGAGTCAATGAATCAGAGGCAAGTGGGTAGGTACCTTTTGAATGCTTCCAGAACATTTTGCGATGATTGATAGTACTTGGCGAAAGCAGCACCCAAAATGTACGTCGGGACGCAGACCCTCCATCCTGGTTGCCTATCTTGTAATCTCAATAATATGTCGAAGACACGAACAGGATCTTGACAAAGCGCGGCGGGCGTAAACGTTATGAGCCCACCTGTACATCGAAAGTAAGCATTTAATAATTCATCCAACATAACTGGCTTACCACTCCTGAAGATCACAGCAAACTTGGGGCTTCGTAATGCGCGCGAGGTCGGACTACCAAAGCCGATGAAGAGATGCGTAGTACGCTTCCTCAGTTGCATCAACGGCAGCCCACTCGGTTTCCCCAGCGCACTGAAGTGAATGAAGATTATCGTCGCCTGTTTCGCTGGCGAAGGAGAGGTAGCTAGTTGGATTTTGGGATACATGCCAAGGATCTTCGAAAGCGTCCCAAATTCGCGTTGCATTCGACGTCGGAGAGCCCTCTCCGCATCCATCATGAAGAAGACGGGACGCTCGATCGCATTGAGGCCACGATGGAGCCAATCCGGGAATCCGAGAACCCCAATATTGTTCCATAAGCGTACGTCGGCCTTGGATGCGCAGGTAGCGCTTGAGACGTGATGAATAGGTTGTTGGGTCCCAGGAGACCTGACTGGTTTACCAAAGTCAAGCATGGCGCCGCCAAGAGTCGCATTCAGCTCATTGTATCCTTCGAGCCCAAGAGAGTCCTTCATGCATGGAGCATAAAAGACCCACATAGATCGAAAGCGACCTCGGTCATCGGAAATTGTTTTGGTGGCGACCTGATCATGGGTGAGTACTTGATGACTACAATTAATAAAAGGTAAAATACCATTCCATAGCGTATCATATACTCCTTTACAACGTTAAGAGTTCCCGATTCTCCACTGGGAGCTTTCAGTGAGACAAGGGCTTTGACATCAAGACAATCATGGCGAATGAGACGTGCGATGAGGGCCAGCGGGTAGAAACGCTCCATAACGAGTTGTGGACCCCAATTGATGCGACTAAACAACGTCGACGTGGATTGTGTACCCGTCACTATAACGGACCCGCCATTTCGGTTTTCCGAGGATAGACAAAGATTGCCCTCCCACAGTAAATCGAAGATAGGATCAGAGGTGGGTCCACCTACGTCGTCCTCGTCTTCGTCGCTGTCAATGCCATGGATTGCCCACGAGAAATCCTGGTTCAGATCGTCGGGTGACATTTCCGCAGGCTGCATTTCTGTATTCAAAGGGGACGGAGCCCTCTGAGGTACCTCGTTCATAGTGTGGCGCTCTTGAGAGCTATCACTGCCGCTGGATGCGAAGTTACCAAAGAGGTATCGACGAGTCCCTGGGGTGCACGGTCCATCGTTGTTTTGGATGTCTTCCGACATAAAGATTTCAGGAGGTGGTGTGGCGTACGCGGACTCGGCAAGCCTTTCTTTGATTGCGATACCAAAGTAGGGACCATGTGGGCCCGGGATCGCAGAGGGCTTTACTAGTGGTCGCGACCTCCAAGCTCCGACACGAACATTTTTTTCTGGTCTATGGTGTCGATGCAAAGGCGTATCTGGCATGGCATTTGTCGGAGACAATGGATCGGGTGGCACGTCCCCTACCGGGGTAGGTGTAACCGGATCCTCGATCTCCTCTTCCTCGTTAGAGAAAGATTGTTCTTCTTCTTCATTGGAACTCTCTTCGATGGGGGAGGACGAAACTTTCGGAGAACGCTTGATGGGAGTACGAGTTGTTGTAGACTTCATCTTGTGGACCGGCAAATCATTAGGATTAGAGGGCATAGGCCCATGTCCACTTACCGTGCAAAGGGGAGGGACCTTGATGGTTAGGTCTTGACTCAACTGGGCAATTATCAATGGGGGATTCAAATCATCGAAGTGGTGGACGACCTACTTGACGTTTTCGGTTTTTGAACATTTCATGGAAAAGAACAATCTGTTGATCTGAAAGCACCCTTGTAAGTCAGAACAACCCCAGTGGTAGGTGATGTAACTCACCGACCCATCTCAAATCGAGTTTGACGCTTCGGGTTGAGTATGCAAAATCGCTTTCCTGGAGCTTGCGTTGCTCTTCTACTTGAGCCCACACGGCACCGAGAAGGCGTTCCATGTCCGTAAAATTTTCTGGTGGCTCCCAGCTGAGCAGAAAGGGTTATTCAGAGTTTTAGCAACAGCGCTGAGGCGTCCTACGTGTTAAAAGAGTGCGGCCATCCCCACCATTTCACGAGATATTTCTGGAGCACATGTCAGTGCTTTTGCAAGTCAGGAGGGAGAGGAAACCGACAGGCGTCTCATGGTTCTTTCGACCACGCACAGCCAAGATGACTTCTAACAACGCCGTGAATGTCAGAATGAACTATGAATGGTCGGAAACTTGGCTGGACGCACCAACTTCCCATGTTTCTTTGGCAGGCATGACATACACGGGTGTACGGGAGAGAACTCTAGCTAGCAAGTCATATTCTTATACAGCCAGCCAATCGCCAAAGCAGGATATTCATGATCCTAGTATGTCGAATATCATGAGCTGCGGTCGGCGGGAGCTTAAAGTTGATAAGAAGCAGAGATCAACGTCCTCGTTGCCAGGGAAAACAAGGCGTTCATATCTAAAACTAACAGCCAAGAGCGTTGTCCGAGTTGAACTTGAACAGACTTGAACGCAGAATCAAATGCAACGCGTGCATCATCTGACAGCTTTCCCACGACCTCGACCGCGCCCAATATCTTCATCGTGACCTCCATGTCGAGCGACCGCCGCAAAGAAATCGAGGCCAAACGGGCCAAACTCGAGGAGCTGAGGGAGGCCAGAAACCGGCGCTCAAAGCTGAAAAATGCGGATACAGTGAGTACTACATTATCTACCAAATTCAGCGATTCACGCCTGCCAGGCAACGCCTGGTAGTGGCTCTGGAGGTCCGTCGACTCCACGGAGAAGTGTTGCGACGGGAGACGTCGGCGACTTTATCAACTCCATCTTCCGCGAGAGCAAAGCTGCTGGAGCTGGGAGCAGCGGGAGAAACAGTGGAGATGTTACGCCCTCGTCGTCGATACCTGGGACACCGTCCATGAGCCATCTGGGCCTCTCAGTATCGCAGTCGGGAAGGTTAAGCAGGCAAAGCGATTTTTCTTCAAGCGCGGCCACAACGTTGGCGAATTCTGGCACAGATATTGTCATGGATCGGTGCGCCCTCTTTGTTTATTTAATCGTATGCTGAAAGGAAATCAAGAGAAATCACACCGCGAGCCATCCCGGATTTGATTGAAGTCGAGCAGGAACTGTTTGAAATGCCTAGAAAGGTCCGCCGTCTGCTGTTCGCGTCTTAATATGACATTGCTGAACCGACACAGGAACGCGTCATTTACAGCAAGTCTGTCCAGACGATGGAAGTAGAGACAGAGACTTCTCCTGGGGTGGATGACGACTTACGACAGCGGCTCTTGAAAGAACGAGACGCCGAAAATGAGGCGTTGGAACGTGAACTTGAAGCCGAGAGTGTGAAACTTGACGAGGAAATCGAGCAAGAGATCCGAGGTACGTTCGAGCACAAGCTCTTCATATTCAACACCCTCATTCTGTGTCAGAGATACCGCCAGAAGAACTAGCTGGTATTCTGGCTGCCCCGGAACTCTTGGAATTCGTCGATCGTACCACCAAGATCTTCCATCGAGCATTGAATGATCGCTATGACTATATTCGCGACTATCGAGTGGGCACCGAAGCCGGAGGGTTGGTTTAATTCAAATATGCATCCGAATTTTAAGATAATCAATTTTGCAGGGATGAATCAGAAGGTCGCGTTAAACGCGTCTGCGAGTTCTGGGACGAAAGATATGGGAAAAATCGATCAATTACAGACGTAGACTGGTCCCTCCAAGTGAGCCTGGTTCGCAACATCCTCACTGCCCTCTGAAACGGGACAGTATCCAGAATTGAGCGTCGCCTCTTACAACAAGAACCCGGCAGCGTTGAATGAGCCCGACGGCATCGTCGCAGTTTGGAATCTTCACCTCCTCGAGCGTCCTGAATTTGTATTCCACTCTCAAGTCCGTAAGCCTTTCTCAACGCGTCAGCTCGTTCCACCTTCTAAACTGAATTATCTAGTCCGACGTGCTCTCCGTCACCTTCTCTCCTTTCCATTCGAATTTGGTTTTCGGTGGCACCTATTCTGGTCAAATACTTCTTTGGGATAATCGTTCGAAGCATCTACCCGTATTGAAAACCCCTCTTTCGGCAGCTGGGCACACGCACCCCGTCTATTCGATGCAGATGGTCGGCACGCAAAATGCGCACAATCTGATCACATGTAGTACGGACGGCACGGTCTGCAGCTGGCTAGTCGACATGCTAGCCCAACCTCAGGTATGGAAGGCGGAGAAAACCACTCCAGCAGCGCTAATATCTGTCTTATGATCAGGAAACATTGGAGCTCATCCACGCTGGGCATAACAAAACGGGCGAGGTTGCTGTTACAACGTTGGACTTCCCCGATAATGAGACAACTGCGTTCTGGGTGGGAACTGAAGAGGGTAACGTCTACCAAGCAAACCGTTACGATCGCGCTGGTGCCAAGGCAGGCTTAAACCAGTACGATGTTTACAAGGGACATGCAGGTCCTGTCATGGGCCTACACTTCCACCCTCTCGTCGGGTCGGTGGACTTTTCAGATCTTTTCTTGACTAGTAGTGTCGATTGGACGGTGAAGTTATGGCGCTCGAAGAGTTTAGCGAAGCCGTCGACAGGGCCGAATGTGGTTTCCCCGCTCTACTCCTTTGACGAGGCAGATGACTACGTGTATGATGTGAAGTGGCACCCGCAGCACCCCGCGCTTTTTGCAACCGTCGATGGGGCAGGGAAGTTTGATTTGTGGAATCTCAATGTGAATACGGAGGTCCGTGATGTTCTAGCGCGCTTTAAAAATTCTCTTTTGACATGGGTGCAGGTTCCGCTGGATTCTACCACGGCTGGTTCTGGCCGGGCTATAAACAAGCTTCAGTGGGATCATAAGGACGGGAGGCGTGTGGCTCTCGGAGGGAGCGATGGGAAATTGTATGTTTATGATATCGGCGACCTTGCTTTGCCGAAAGAGTCCGAGTGGAATGAGCTCCAGAAGACGATTTCTGGTATTTCTGGAGGTGGCCCGGGTGTGCAGACGAATGGGACGGCGACAGATGGTATTGTTGCTGGACGATGATTTCCTGTGTCAGATTATGTTACATCCTTTCAATCGATTTGTCTTCATTAGGAACAGGCAGTGAACTTGGCTTATGCAGGTGTATCTCCAGAACTTTGTTTCCACAACATTAGTTTTGCCATTTGGTTTACTCCTAGAAGGCAGTCTATCAGGATTCAGAAGCAAACTCTTACCATTTATGTATATATTCTCTGAGTAAAAGTGATCGATCTGCGATCGTCATGAAATCAAACAGGCTCACAAGTGTGGCGGAATTTTCACTCTGCTCTTGCTTCTCATACCGCCACCATCTTGATCCATGTAGCTACTGTATATTTTCTGAGATCTCTGATATGCCCTTTGATGTCATCTTCTTGCGTGACTCCTCGCTTCCTCCCTAATCAATCTGAGCAAGTTGAGCAGGAACTATGGTCGTTTGGTGTCAGGCAGTCCGTTTTACGAAAACGTTAGGGACGTCTCTACTACCCGGAGGACGAGTATGGCCTCTCGGAGGTATCGCGTTATGGTCTGTCCACGGACTGTTGCACCGTAAAGCTGTTTGACGCCGAGCTTAAGTTAGCGAGTAAAAGAACTGGTCTCTCTTGTTACTTTGAACTGCTTAGTAGAGTGCATGAAATAGCGCCCAGCGACGCCCCCGCCTTCAATCATTACCCCAATTTCATTGGGGGAGAACCAACGAGCTCGCGTAAAGCTCATCTTCCCGTCTACCAGGTGGGTCAATCTTCCGGTGTATCCGTGAATGAATCAGTACTGGTCCCTCGCTTCTTGACCTTGATCTGAATACGTTCGCGTTATTGATCCCACGACGCGGGTGTAGCACTACAGGGATCTTGGGCATGCATCATGATCACACGACCTTGTCCAGTGTACGTAGCTACGCTAGCACGTAGCTTTCATTTCGGAGTCAAGATTGCATCAGGTGCTCACAGGACGGGATACGCTGGTGCGTTACGAGCCTTGGTCTGAAGGCGCCGGCGTAGTATACCGCCGTGCAGATACAATCCTGTCAGTGTCATGACATGAAGGCCAATGTGAAGTCAATAGCTCTTCTATTCGGGTCGAAGATCATGTACCGTCTTGCCTGTTCCTCATCGTGACTGCGGCGTAGGGTTCTCTACGTTCCATTTGAATCAACGATCAGCTCCGTATCAGCTCTGTATTACTTGCTCAGCGTGTTGGACGGCTGAGGGAATTTGCTTTTGCGGTGGGCTGCGGTCGGTATCGATGGTTCGGCTAGTTGCTAGAGCATTGTGAGCGATCCGAGTTCTTGCCATGGACGGTATCGATGGTGGACCTCTCGGCCTCAACGGTTGTCATTTCGGCGCAATCGTCGAAACCGGATTATTGTTGGACTATACGCTGATTTGATTGGTATCGTTTCTGAGTACATCGCTACTGTCGGGCTTCAAACTGTACATGTGATGGTCTTGGTTGACACACGCCTTGATCTCGTAAATATGAAAGACAAAGCGATAAGCCTGAGGGTTTAGATCAGGTTCATCAGGCAGATGAACAGCTGCTGGACGCATTACAACCGCGTGAACGGGGAAATGCAACAAAAGACGCACCTTTACTTGGAAGCATCTGCCGTCCGTTCTCCTTCTGGATCCTCGTCCGTATTCAGTCCGGACGCGATGGCCATGAATCTGCAACGTTTCTGAGTATACTGGAAGCGTATGACGCGTCGAGACTGACTTGGCTGCATCCAGCGCGGCGAACATGCTCATGGAGTGCAGTTCTTTCTCCAGTTCCTCCAAGAGATCGGCAGTGCGTGTGATAGAGCGGTTCAGCCGGCCCAGGCTGGCAGATAGCTGGCCGTACAGGCGATCTTTTGCCGCAGTCGCAGACGTAGGCTGAGTGTACATGATGTTGGTAAGTGAGAAAGGAGGATCGGGCCGAGCGGCTAACTAAACCCTGACTGAACACTTGACTCGCGTCCAACCATGCTGTTTACTCGTGTTCAAGTCCTTCTCACGTACTGTACTATCTTTTTCATTTGAGGCTGGACAATTACGACTACTATTGCTACTACGGTTTCCGATGTGCATCTTTCACTAGCCTGTCCTCGAGGGGACCCTGGCTTCAATATCACTACTCCTCCTCCTACAGGAGCAACCGCGTTTAAATGTGATCAGTCCCAGTGAGACTCCCCCGTGCGCCTATCGTACTTGCCGCCCACGGGCCAGCTCCTATACCAAGCACTTTCTGCAGGGAACCACCATCATGTCAACATCCCCAGAAAACGCAGAACAAGAAGACACGCAGGTCGTGTTAAAAGTAATCCTCGTGGTCTCCCTATCCGTTCTCTGCATCGTCTACTTCAGGCTGCAGCTAGGCATAAACAAACTATCCAGAGCCCTGGACAAAGACGGCGATATCGGCACAGATGAAGAGTCAGAAGACGAAGATGAAGACGAGTGGGGAATGCTGCCACAGCACTCATCCGAAGAGAAGGATCTCTTGAAAAGGCGCATCCAGGTCGGGGGAGGTAATGGCGAAGGCGGAAGAAACGGGCAAGTGTAGAGCGGCTTGTACCTTCATCATTACTAAAACATCTCGCCATGAAGATGGCACGGGACCTAGGCGATATATGGGGAGATGTGGGGAATGGCGGAATACGGGCGTCCTCAGGCGTGTATGATTATCTCAATGAATCCTTGAAAGTTGTGATGACCGCATTCTCACCTATTACTGGCGCGAAGAGAAGTATTTCGAAACTGAATGTCAACCAATTGCCCTGAGGGAAACACATGCGTGATGAGAACAGACTATGGTACTCTACGCCTCCAATCGCCGTGTCATGATGTGAGAAGCAGGAGCCGTGTTCGGAGGAGATCCGCTGGCTGCAATACATTCAGCGTAAGATCAGCCGACGTTTGAAGACATACCTCGAGCTGGGGTATCGTTAGTTCTTGGGAGACGAGGAAGGGCTGCTGCTCTTCTTCTTGAGAATCTGCTCAAGCTCTGGAGGCTCTGGAGACTGCCTCATATATGGAACGAATATTGAACGTGGTGGGGGAGGTGAAAATGCAGCTGGTTTAGTGGGCGGTGACACATGATGATGAGCTGCAGGGGAGGTACTAGGCGAGACGGGTTGTTGGCGAGTAGGCGTGCTAGGCGGAGTGCAGTACCGCGTGAAGGGATGAGTCGCCAATGGGTCAAATGACTGGAGGACTTGGTTGGTCGACATGAGGGATAGAGAGGCAGAGCACTGGAGAGAAAGATGCGGGACAGACGTGATTTTATAGCTTCATAACGTGGGATATGGAAGCTTAATCCGAGTTGCGGTTGCATGATAGTCTAGACCTAGCGGGGCAAAAGGAGATTGGACGAGACAGGTGACCGCGCAGATTGGCAGGGAGCATGTCATTTTTACGAAGCGAGCGGGAGTAGTACTCGGAGTGGCGGCGACCTTTTCTAAATTGGCAAGATACGGAGAAACCTTGGAGAAGGGGCAAAGCACAAGCGAGGACCAGACAGGCAGATGGAACCGCAACCAGGCGACTTCTCACAGTTTTGTTGTGGAACGAAAAACGCGGTCGGATTTAGTCAAGTTGCCTTTTAGGGACTGTCAATCGGGCGGAAATTTCGTTCTAAATTCGTTGATGCGTTGATGGGGTGCCAAAGTTTCTTACCCGACTACCACCACCAGTCGGACACACTCGCAGGCGCTCTCCTCGCCCTCCTCTACGCTGGATCCCTTTGTTTCTCCATGTTTAATCGTCCTCAACGATGTCCAAAAACAGTATTCCATGTAAGTTGCTCGGCCCCGAAGCAGTCACACGCGCGGTAGCCAGCGCTGTCTGGGCAACTCTCGCTGACGCTGGCGACGACGAGCAGCAGGCGGTAGTGCGGTAAAGGCAGGCAGCCTGTATGTTTACCCTTTTGCGGCAGCAGTCTGACCGCACGATCGATTATCTCTGTGTTTCCATGCATCTTTTTACGTTTTTCCGTCTTTACCTGTGACATTGTGCTCACTTGTCCTCGATAGTCCTTTCCTCACAACAATCTCAGACTCTCCCAATGTCGCCTCCTCACCCCAATACCGTAAGCGCCGTCCCAGAGGACGACGACGACGACATATGTCCTGTCTGCGATGGCGAGTGCACGTGCACGTCCAATTCATCTCCCAAGAAACCCGCGGCTATACTCAAAATACGCCTCCCTCCGATGCGCCTCAAGCCAATCCCGACGACGTCCGCCGTCGTGCACGTCGGAAACCTCCCGGCCGCTCCTCGTCGACGAGGTAGGCCTCCCAAGTCACTTACCGCTGCTCGGCCATACAAGGCCCAGCCTGTCCGACGCAAGCCCCCACCAAAATCCACTAGAAAGTCATTCCCCGCCCCATCCACCAAGCGCAAGCGCGCAGTTTCCATCAGCTCGTCTTCCGCATCAGAATTCAGTGACATCGATGCTGCAGACGACACGCGATCTGCCCATTTCCCGACTTTTGTCTCTGCCTCGGCCCTGTCGTCTGCATCATCTTCGGATTCAGATTCTGGGTCTGGCGGATTCGATACAGACTCATCCATCGAAGCCGAAGAAGAAAACTTTATTCTCGCCGAGGAGCGTGCAAGAGTTCGTCGGGAACTTTTGGGTTCCAATAACAACCCACCGAACAAGCGGCGTGACAACTGGGTCATTCAACCGCGTAAGACGAGCGTTGGGGATCCCAGTGATGTTGATATGGACGATAGTACCGTCGACGAAGACGAGGACGAGGACGACGAAGAGGACGATGATGAATCAGAAGAAGAAGACGATGCAGATGTAGAGGAGGAAGAGGAGGAAACAGACACTCGGCCAGGCTGCACAGGCATGGTCACTGGCTGGTCAGACGACGAAGAGTCCAGTCTTGATGCCGATCTGTTCTTTGCGAATCTCACCGACACTTCCTCCTCTTCCTCTTCTGATGACGAAGTAGAAATCGGTCACCATATTCTAGATCCCGAGCTCCTTGGCGAAGCCCTCTCTCGACTTGGTCATGTGCAGGATCTTCCTTTCGAAGTCACCGAGGGTTGGGATGGACAAGTCGTATTCACTAACGGTCTTACCGACGGTCAGGGACAAGGTTCCCTGGATGCAGAGTTTGATGCTCGTGCGATGCAATTTATCGTCGAAAGCAGCACCTCTACTAGTGAAGATGTGGATGCGGAAATGGACGAATGGGGCATGGAAGCGGATGACGAGGACGAAATTGGCGGCGACACTACCGACGAAGATCTCGTTGGGGCTGACGACTTGCCCAACGAGAAAGCCATGCAACTCTTCAACCTTCCATTTGCCACAGCACTTTCCTCCATCAATCCCATGTCGACAATGCGGCGAGCGATGATTGTAGAACGTCAGCCATCAGAGGAGATGGACGAAGATGACGGTCACAAACCTCTGGGCGGCCCAAGGCAAGGCGCATTTCACCTTATCGAAGAGGAGGAGACGAAGACAGTCGTTGTCAACGCCGACTGTAAAGATATTCCTTCACCTCATCCTCGCCGAACACGGTCACGTCGTTTCACGGTACGATCATTGCATTTTTTTTCACAATCGATTTCAAACAATCTTTTTTTGTAGATTGGGGCACCGCCACAATTTTTACTTCCACGGGCATTATCGCCTTCGCCTCCTACTACCCTCATTACATCTCCCGAACCCGATCATCCAGTCCTTGCTGGACCCATCGAGCTTGACGATGTGCTTGATAGCTCCTTCCTCGACGGTGGCAGCTCCTCTTCAGAACATTCCGCAACCACGCCCACCACATTGGAGCACATGCGTAATCTCACTCGCTGGGATGTCGTATCTGTTGGTGCATTCCGTAGGAAAGATGTCGAACACACATCAGAGAGCGAGTACGGGGGCGTGATGAAGAGCAGCCCTCTCGCTGCCATGCTTTGGCAAAATAAACTTGGTATGACCGAAGAGGAGCCGGTTAAGAAAACACGAAAAGAACACGAAAAGAGAGGAAATCGATGAAAAGGTCAGCCGGCGCGCCCATATTCCACGGGAAAGGCAAAGGGAAGAGCGTCGGCAAGGTTTGGCATCACCATCACGCGCACTACGCGAATGGAAAGAGCGGGCGAGCGGGATCCTCGCAGCGCAACTTTGGCGGAGCTGGAGGCAGCTCCCCAATTCCCTGATTCTCTTTGGTTTGTCGACGTCGGAAATTGCGAAAAACACCAATGACTGGTGATACCCATTGGTGCAACACTGTTGTGTTCTTTCTCGCTCTCTACCTATTATTGGCCGTGTTGTTGCCACCATCCTATCTGTATGTATTGCTCTGCTACTACCATCCATCCCATCCAATCCAATTGCATTCCACTCCCATCCATTTATCCTGCATTTGCATCGATTTGATCCTTCGTTTTTTACTGATCTTTTTTTACCTCTTTGTATTTTACTTACGACTGCATCTCTTTGACACGAAATGGAAATGACTTGAACACACTCTCGGCCGAGCTATCTTTGCATCAGATTCAGAACGTTGAACTGCACTTCCATGTGGCTGTGTAAAGTTTTGGGTCGACGCTGTTTCTCTACTTTGACCATGCTTCGCCCATCCAAGGGCATTCTTGCGACGATCCCCCTCCGTATGTTCATTGCCATCGTCAGGTTTCCAAAGTTCAAATCCAGGCCTATGTTGCAGCATTCCACAGGCCTACCAATGGGCAACTGCTTATCAGGCAACACCCGAAAGACCACTGCTCGACATGTCTCAAGGTGTCCCGCGCAATCCCCAGAACTAGAATTACAGAAAGCGATAACGGACGCGACGTCTGCTGGAGCGTGGGGATATTGTCCGGCTGAGGGGAGTTGTCTCTTAGGGAATCTCTGGTTACGGAGATGAGAGAGTTTTACAGCACGGATGATCCAAACGCGGTCGATATCACGCCCGACGACGTGGCCATTACAGCTGGATGCAATATGGCGTTCGTCGCTGCAGTTATGGCCCTTGCAGATCATGGCGATGAAGTCATCTTGCCTGTTCCTTGGTGAGTTATCTCGCCTCATCTATACGCGCGCGCGTTTCATTGGTTCATCCAGGTATTTCAATCATCAGTACGTTCCCCAGCGTTGTACTTGCAAGGCGCTATTAAGTTGAATGCCACCTACAGAATGACGCTCACATTACTTGGAATCAAGCCCGTGCCTCTGGGACTACCGCGGAAGAGGAGTTTCTCCCGTCGCCGCAAAAGTGCAAAGCGCTGATAACCTCGAAGACCAAGGCCATCGCGCTCGTTACACCCAACAATCCTGTAAGTTACGCGTATCTACTTAGTCCAGTTTCTCACCCGTTCACAGACGGGCGCTATCTACTCCCCTTCCCTCCTCGCCGAATTTTCGCTTCTCGCCAAAGAAGCGGGTATAGCTCTCATCATAGACGAGACCTACCGCGACTTCATCACGTCGGGCCCTCCGCACAACATATTCCATCCCACCAACGAATGGCGGACACATCTCGTTCAATTATACTCCTTCTCCAAATCATACCGGATACCCGGCCACAGACTCGGTGCTCTGGCGGCATCGCCATCTCTCCTGACACATATCAAGACAGTTTTAGATTGTTTGCAGATCTGCGCACCGCGCGTGCCGCAACTAGCGCTTGCGCCTCTGCTGCCCGCGCTTCGCGCTTCGATTAGGGATATGGCGGCGCAGCTGCAGCATCGGCATGCGGTGTTCAGGCGGCATCTGCCTGTGGAGTGGAAAACGGGTACGCCGGCGGAGACGGCTGGGGGTATTACGCGTTTGTGCGGCATCCGTTTGAGGGAGGACGTCGGTGGAGGTGGCGAAGCGGTTGGCGGTAGAGATGGGTGTGATTTGCTTGCCGGGCGGCTTTTCTGCGATGAGGACGAGGTGGGGACGCAGAAGTGGGTGCGGTTCTCCGTTGCGAATGTTGATGATGAGAAGGTTATTGCGGTTTGTAGAAGATTGAAGGAAGCTGAGAGTGTTATTTGGGTGGAAGTTGGACGTGTAGACTTACATTATTGTGTTGTAATGGCTACTATCTGACTTGGCTCTGGGGCACGTCAGTCGGCCTCATCCATGTTGCGCGTTGGATCCTGATACACTGCCAAGTCATGATGTCGTACTTGTGCTGACCTTGTATTGGAGCTCTCAGAAGCCAGTCGTTTGATCTCAAAGGAAATCCAATGTACTAGACTTCTCCCTTTCGAGTCAGAGTCGCAAATTCACGTCGGACAGGAACTTGAATTGATGGGTACTAGGATGGCCTGCAGAGGATCAAGAAGCTAGAAAAACAGCTCAAACAACAAGAGAGCCCATGCTGATATGTTTTTCCGACTCGATACCTGCTCATAATTTGATGCTAACAGTGTGGCGCAATAATCATACTGTTCATGTCCCACAGCTGGTATGTAAATTTTATTTGAAGGTGAGTCAGAGTCTCTGTGCGTCTATGAACATGTGGTGTATGAACTCAAGGAACGGGAAAACGCGGTCATCATCTACGTCGACGTTTGATCACGGCTGTTTGTTCAATGTGCACTGTGCAGGGACATTCCAAGCTGGGTCGCCATGTTTATCTTCTTCGTTTCCCTCATCATGCTCCTACAACTCTTCCAATAAAAGGCAAGCAACAAACATCAGCAGCAGCTTGAACCGTGAACACTGTATTGTGAGAGGTGAGCAGGTCACCGCGGTACTCATGGAAGCTGTTTAATAACTCTACGTATGTGAACTAAGCAACATACGGTCAGGATCCACTCTGCTCATCCAAATTACTGCCCCACAAACTATCAACAAACTACCCCCATTCTACAGTGACAACGTTTTGTTATGAACTCGAGCAAGGAACCGTGTCGTCGTTGGCTATGGCGAATCCACAGGCGTTTGCTTCCCGGCTCCAGTAGTTGCGGTATTGTCTAGTGAACTCGACACGCACTATAGACGCGAAGTCCACTCCAAAGTCATCATCTAGATACTTATCGAGCCGTCATTAATTCAGGCGGAGGCATAAGAATTCTTCTGTGCTCCTGCTGCACTTGAAGTTTGCCGCTCTGAAAACCCAACAACATCAGGAAAATCGATGATGCCAGAGAACAGTCCACGTACTGTCGGGCGTCCAACACCATCTCATAGGGCACAGAACCCATTCTGGGTCCACGCCATTGAAGAGTTCCCGCTTGATGCGATCGATATAGTCGGCTTCGCGAGGAAGCATACCTTTATAATTACAGCCGATGCTCAAAACCATGTCGGCTCGACCGTCGCTGTACGCGCCATCCACGGTTCTAATGAGGTGGTGGAACTCTACTGGAATTTGGAATTCCTCGCAGATAAGTTTTTGGTAACGCTTCGAGAACGGTGGCGGTCTTCATCAGGCGGTTACTGCTCTTTGTGTAGCGGACTCGGAGGGATATTGACGTTTGACGAGTTGGAACAACGCTTCCTCTCCCAAGTGCCACCCACACCAGAGTCGAGGCGGTCGCCATCCTGGTATTATGCTATCCTCACAAAGATAGAACGGAACTTCATCCAGCGCCAAAGGTGAAGATCGACAGACGAGTGGATAGTCCTGTGTGATAACATGGATGTCAAGCCTTGAGTAGTACACGAAAGGAAAGAACTTACCGCTGGCGCATACCTGGCGTGTCCATTGGGCGGAACGAAGAGGAACTCCATGTGATCGGTAGAATGTGAAGCTGTCGCGGGGCAGGACATGTTGCAATGATGGGATTCGGGAAGGCGAGTACCTACTTAGTTGTACTACTACTAGTGACACGATCATGCAACGATCATGTGATTCGTATTGTCACAATTTCAAGCTCCGCTTGAAATATCCCTATATAAAGCTCTCGATCTGGAAATTTTCTTTTCTTCAGTGTCCGACTCAACCATCGAAGTGCCAGCTTGTTGCGACGGGCATTCACTTGTCCGTATGGCATTATCATTTCACAGTTGAGGGAGCGAAGATGCGTCCTTCGGGATTGCATTCACCAGAAGGATCACCACCGTCTAGCTCATTCGTCCTTGAGACCACCTCGGTGTCGACTTGGGGGCGGGTTCGATGTAGGACGGCCGGTGAATCGTCATATTCCTGTATCCTACCGTACTGCTACTATGTGGCTTTGACGGTGTGGTAAACCATGACGAGTACATTTATATAGTTAGTTACCTTGCTTTAGTCTGTAACCTCCTTGTAAAGATTTTGCGTTCTCACCAAGGACAACGACGTACAAGATTCTTAATCCCTTCTCTTGGTTTGCTCGAAGCCTACATAAGTGTGATCAAGTGTGTACCATGACGACCGGGTCAGTGTTAAATGTGGCGTCAGGAAAGCTCATGCATTATATATGATATACTAGTATTATAGATGTGGGCCGCAACTTAAACTTGGAGTATATGTACTGTGTCATAAAAATAAGAGTTGTCGCCGGCAGGGGTAGGCTAAGGTATGGATTTCATACGACATTCTTTCCAGTGCTAGTAGACTTCGTTGAGCTTTCGATAAACAGGAATGTGGTGATAGACGTACGTCTTCTCATGCCGCCCAAATCCAGCTGTTGTGTAAATACCCGAACAAGTCGAGAAGCGGCATAATCTCGAACGCAAGTGCACTTCAGCAGGCGTTGATCCTTTCGAACTACTCGTGCCCACATCTTCCATGCCGTGAGAATTCGTACTTCTTCGCGCTTGCCGGGTATAGATACACTGCCCGCTGTGTCAATACGAGTAGCATTCAAACGAAGAAAAGCGACTACTGTGAACAATGAGATAAGTGCCTTAGGAAGAACAAGGCAAACGTACTCCAACTCCTTATCCTCAGAAGATGAGGTACCTCGACTTTCCAGAGAAGAAGCACTTATGTGAATGAGCACAAACATCCCGCAGACGATAAATGATGGGCCTACTGTGTTTTATCGAACCCCACGTCACTACAGGACTCTGATACTCGTTGTGTCGGAGAAGATAGCACTTGAACATGCGCTCCCACAAGATAGATGCAGTGCTCGTCTTTCCATTGCCGGGCCAAGTAACTTCCAACTCTCTGTCGAAACGTGCCTTGTTCGCGTCGAGCCATAGATCCACTAGGAAATCATCAGTTATTGAAGTACATGGAGGGGAACAGGCTTTACCAAATGCATTGACGATAAGTCCAAAGTCCTCGGATGTCCTGCAGAACTCGAGATATCGAGAGACGGCAGAAGATTGACCTGGTGGTGTCGCCTCATCAATTGCGACGCTAGGCGGTGCAGACTCTGTATCGGGCATAGAAGGAATCGCTCTAGTAGGTACACTGTCCGAAAAAGGGACGATTTGGTATCGTCCAGTCTTGACGACGAAGCACCCGGTCGAGCAGTAGTAACCATCTCTTCGTTGATATTCGACAAAT